>JAQJVL010001321.1:0-211691 GCA_035578905.1 Stictocephala bisonia
AAAATTTTTAAACATCACAATCAGGGCGCAAT
This sequence comes from Stictocephala bisonia, assembly GCA_035578905.1. NCBI lineage: Eukaryota > Metazoa > Arthropoda > Insecta > Hemiptera > Membracidae > Stictocephala > Stictocephala bisonia. The sequence goes on from JAQJVL010001321.1 coordinate 33, forward strand.
TTCTAATAAATTTTGTTTCTAATTCTCTCGTTTTCTACAAATCTCACGGGCCATTCTGATGCTTTTCCATGACTAGCTGGACATTCTAAACAAGTACGTATGTTTAAGATTTTACTAGAAAAATTAAGATTTTTCATCGAAAAAGTGCCAAAGGGGGGACCATTAGAAGATTTGAAGTTTTTTTAGAAAAGTCTAACCAGGCAAATCTTGACGTATGACACAATATTCTGGGGTTCATTTTACACTGAATCAGGAAATTTCTTTCGTTTTGGTGCAACTCTTGCAATAAATTCTCCAGTGGGAATTTAAACATCACAATCAGGGTGCAGTTTCTAACAAATTTTTGTTCTAATTCTCTCGTTTTCTAGACGTCTAACGGGCCATTCTGATGGTTTTCCATGACTTCCTGGACATTCTAAACAAGTACGTATAGTTAAGATTTTACTAGAAAAAATTAAGATTTTTTCGAAAAAGTGCCAAAGGGGGGGACCATTAGAAGATTTGATGTTTTTTGAGAAAAATCCAACCACGCAAATATATACGTATGACACACTTTTCTGGGGTAGATTTATACACTGAATCAGGAAATATCTTTCATTTTGGTGCAACTTGTACAATAAATTCTCCAAATGGAATTTAAACATCACAATCAGGGCGCAAATTCTAATAAACTTTGTTTCTAATTCTCTCGTTTTCTACAAGTCTCACGGGCCATTCTGATGCTTTTCCATGACTAGCTGGACATTCTAAACAAGTACGTATTGTTAAGATTTTACTGAAACGAATTCATATTTTTCATCGAAAAAGTGCCAAAGGGGGGGACCATTAGAAGATTTGATGTTTTTTGAGAAAAATCCAACCACGCAAATATATACGTATGACACACTTTTCTGGGGTAGATTTATACACTGAATCAGGAAATATCTTTCATTTTGGTGCAACTTGTACAATAAATTCTCTAAATGGAATTTAAACATCACAATCAGGGCGCAAATTCTAATAAACTTTGTTTCTGATTCTCTCGTTTTCTACAAGTCTCACGGGCCATTCTGATGGTTTTCCATGACTAGCTGGACATTCTAAACAAGTACGTATAGTTAAGATTTTACTAGAAAAAATTAAGATTTTTCATCGAAAAAGTGCCGAAGGGGGGACCATTAGAAAATTTGAGGTTTTTTGAGAAAAATCCAACCACGCAAATATATACGTATGACACACTTTTCTGGGGTAGATTTATACACTGAATCAGGAAATATCTTTCATTTTGGTGCAACTCTTACAATAAATTCTCCAAAGGGAATTTAAATATCACAAACAGGGCGCAAATTCTAATAAACTTTGTTTCTAATTCTCTCGTTTTCTACAAATCTCACGGGCCATTCTGATGCTTTTCCATGACTAGCTGGACATTCTAAACAAGTACGTATATTTAAGATTTTGCTAGAAAAATTAAGATTTTTCATCGAAAAAGTGCCAAAGGGGGGACTATTAGAAGATTTGATGTTTTTTGAGAAAAATCCAACCACGCAAATCTTGACGTATGACACACTTTTCTGGGGTAGAATTTTACACTGAATCAGGAAATGTCTTTCGTTTTGGTGCAACTCTTGCAATAAATTCTCCAGTGGGAATTTAAACATCACAATCAGAGCGCAGTTTCTAACAACTTTTTGTTGTTATTCTCTCGTTTTCTAGACGTCTAACGGGCCATTCTGATGGTTTTCCATGACCAGCTGGATATTATAAACAAGTACGTATAGTTAAGATTTCACTAGAAAAAAATTCAGATTTTTCATCGAAAAAGTGCCAAAGGGGAAGATTTGAAGATTTGAGGTTTTTTGAGAAAAATCCAACCACGCAAATATATACGTATGACACACTTTTCTGGGGTAGATTTATACACTGAATCAGGAAATATCTTTCATTTTGGTGCAACTCTTACAATAAATTCTCCAGAGGGAATTTAAATATCACAATCAGGGCACAATTTCTAATAAACTTTGTTTCTAATTCTCTCGTTTTCTACAAGTCTCACGGGCCATTCTGATGCTTTTCCATGACAAGCTGGACATTCTAAACAAGTACGTCTAGTTAAGATTTTACTAGAAAAAATTCAGGTTTTTCATCGAAAAAGTCCCAAAGGGGGGACCATTGGAAGGTTTGAAGTTTTTTGAGAAAAATCCAACCACGCAAATCTTGACGTATGAAACACTTTTCTGGGGTAGAATTATACACTGAATCAGGAAATGTCTTTCGTTTTGTTGCAACTCTTACAATAAATTCTCCAGAAGAAATTTAAACATCACAATCAGGGCGAATTTGCTAAAATCTTTGTTTCCAATTCTCTCGATTTCTAGACATCTCACGGGCTATTCTTTTACTTTTCCATGACCAGTTGGACATTCTAAACAAGTACGTGTAGTTAAGAGTTCACTAGACAAAATACAGATTTTTCATCGAAAAAATGCTAAAGGGGGGACCATTGGAAGATTTGAAGTTTTTTGAGAAAAATCCAACCACGCAAATCTTGACGTAAGACACACTTTTCTGGAGTAGAATTATACACTGAATCAGGAAATGTCTTTCGTTTTGGTGCAACTCTTGCAATAAATTCTCCAGTGGGAATTTAAACATCACAATCAGGGTGCAGTTTCTAACAAATTTTTGTTCTAATTCTCTCGTTTTCTAGACGTCTAACGGGCCATTCTGATGGTTTTCCATGACTGGCTGGACATTCTAAACAAGTACGTATAGTTAAGATTTTACTAGAAAAAATTAAGATTTTTTCGAAAAAGTGCCAAAGGGGGGGACCATTAGAAGATTTGATGTTTTTTGAGACAAATCCAACCACGCAAATATATACGTATGACACACTTTTCTGGGGTAGATTTATACACTGAATCAGGAAATATCTTTCATTTTGGTGCAACTTGTACAATAAATTCTCCAAATGGAATTTAAACATCACAATCAGGGCGCAAATTCTAATAAACTTTGTTTCTAATTCTCTCGTTTTCTACAAGTCTCACGGGCCATTCTGATGCTTTTCCATGACTAGCTGGACATTCTAAACAAGTACGTATAGTTAAGATTTTTCTAGAAAAAATTCAGATTTTTCATCGAAAAAGTGCCAAAGGGGGGGCCATTAGAAGATTTGAAGTTTTTTGAGAAAAATCCAACCACGCAAATTTTCACGTATGACACACTTTTCTGGGGTAGAATTTTACACTGAATCAGGAAATGTCTTTCGTTTTGGTGCAACTCTTACAATAAATTCTCCAGAGGGAATTTTAACATCACAATCAGGGCGCAATTACAAAAATTTTTTGTTCTAATTCTCTCGTTGTTTAAACGTCTAACGGGCCATTCTGATGCTTTTCCATGACCAGCTGGACATTCTAAACAAGTACGTATAGTTAAGATTTTACTAAAAAAATTTCAGATTTTTCATCGAAAAAGTGCCAAAGGGGGGACCATTGGAAGATTTGAAGTTTTTTGAGAAAAATCCAAACACGCAAATCTTGACGTAAGGCACACTTTTCTGAAGTAGAATTATACACTGAATTAGGAAATGTCTTTCTTTTTGGTGCAACTCTTACAATAAATTCTCTAGAGGGAATTTAAACATCACAATCAGGGCACAATTTCTAACGAATTTTGTTTCTAATTCTCTCGTATTCTAGACGTCTCACGGGCCATTCTGATGCTATTCCATGACCAGCTGGACATTCTAAACAAGTACGTATGGTTAAGATTTTACTAGAAAAAATTTAGATTTTTCATCAAAAAAGTGCAAATGGGGGACCATTAGAAGATTTGAAGTTTTTTGCTAAGAATCCAACCACGCAAATTTTGACATATGACACACTTTTCTTGGGTAGAATTATACACTGAATCGGGAAATGTCTTTCGTTTTGGTGCAACTCTTACAATAAATTCTCCAGAGGGAATTTAAACATCACAATCAGGCCGCAATTTCTATCGAATTTTGTTTCTAATTCTCTCGTTTTATAGACGTCTCACGGGCCATTATGATGCTATTCCATGACCAGCTGGACATTCTAAACAAGTACGTATGGTTAAGATTTTACTAGAAAAAATTTAGTTTTTTCATCAAAAAAGTGCAAAAGGGGGACCATTAGAAGATTTGAAGTTTTTTGCTAAGAATCCAACTACGCAAATCTTGACATATGACACACTTTTCTGGGGTAGACTTTTACACTGAATCAGGAAATCTCGTTTGTTTTGGTGCAACTCTTACAATAAAGCCTCCAGAGGCAATTTAAACATCACAATCAGGGCGCAATTTCAAATAAATTTGTTTCTAATTCTCTCGTTTTCTAGACGTCTCACGGGCCATTCTGATGCTTTTCCATGACCAGCTGGACATTCTAAACAAGTACGTATGGTTAAGATTTCATTAGAAAAAATTCAGATTTTTCATCGAAAAAGTGCCAAAGGGGGGACCATTGGAAGATTTGAAGTTTTTTGAGAAAAATCCAACCACGCAAATCTTGACGTAAGGCACACTTTTCTGGGGTAGAATTATACACTGAATTAGGAAATGTCTTTCTTTTTGGTGCAACTCTTACAATAAATTCTCCAGAGGGAATTTAAACATCACAATCAGGGCACAATTTCTAACAAATTTTTTTTCTAATTCTCTCGTTTTCTAGACGTCTCACGGGCCATTCTGATGCTATTCCATGACCAGCTGGACATTCTAAACAAGTACGTATGGTTAAGATTTTACTAGAAAAAATTTAGATTTTTCATCAAAAAAGTGCAGGTGGGGGACCATTAGAAGATTTGAAGTTTTTTGCTAAGAATCCAACCACTTAAATTTTGACATATGACACACTTTTCTTGGGTAGAATTATACACTGAATCGGGAAATGTCTTTCGTTTTGGTGCAACTCTTACAATAAATTCTCCAGAGGGAATTTATATATCACAATCAGGCCGCAATTTCTATCGAATTTTGTTTCTAATTCTCTCGTTTTATAGACGTCTCACGGGCCATTATGATGCTATTCCATGACCAGCTGGACATTCTAAACAAGTACGTATGGTTAAGATTTTACTAGAAAAAATTTAGTTTTTTCATCAAAAAAGTGCAAAAGGGGGACCATTAGAAGATTTGAAGTTTTTTGCTAAGAATCCAACTACGCAAATCTTGACATATGACACACTTTTCTGGGGTAGACTTTTACACTGAATCAGGAAATCTCGTTTGTTTTGGTGCAACTCTTACAATAAAGCCTCCAGAGGAAATTTAAACATCACAATCAGGGCGCAATTTTCAAATAACTTTGTTTCTAATTCTCTCGTTTTCTAGACGTCTCACGGGCCATTCTGATGCTTTTCCATGACCAGCTGGACAATCTAAACAAGTACGTATGGTTAAGATTCATCTAGAAAAAATTCAGATTTTTCATCGAAAAAGTGCCAAAGGGGGGACCATTAGAAGATTTGAAGTTTTTTGAGAAAAATCCAACCACGCAAATCTTCACGTATGACACACTTTTCTGGGGTAGAATTTTACACTGAATCAGGAAATGTCTTTCGTTTTGGTGCAACTCTTACAATAAATTCTCCAGAGGGAATTTTAACATCACAATCAGGGCGCAATTACAAAAATTTTTTGTTCTAATTCTCTCGTTGTTTAGACGTCTAACGGGCCATTCTGATGCTTTTCCATGACCAGCTGGACATTCTAAACAAGTAAGTATAGTTAAGATTTCACTAGAAAAATTCAGATTTTTCATCGAAAAAGTGCCAAAGGGGGGACCATTGGAAGATTTGACGTATTTTGAGAAAAATCCAACCACGCAAATCTTGACGTATGACACACATTTCTGGGATAGAATTATACACTGAATCAAGAAATGTCTTTCGTTTTGGTGCAACTTTTACAATAAATTCTCCAGAGAGAATTTAAATATCACAATCAGGGCGCAATTTCTAAAAAACTTTGTTTCTAATTCTCTCTTTTTCTAGACGTCTCACGGGCTATTCTGATGCTTTTCCATGACCAGATGGACATTCTAAACAAGTAATTATAGTTAAGATTTCACTAGAAAAAATTCAGTTATTTCATTGAAAAAGTGCTAAAGGGGGGACCAATGGAAAATTTGAAGTTTTTTGATATAAATCCAACCACGCAAATCTTGACGTATGACACACATTTCTAGGGTAGAATTATACACTGAATCAGGAAATGTCTTTCGTTTAGGTGCAACTCTTACAATAAATTCTCCAGAGGGAATTTTAACATCACAATCAGGGCGCAATTACAAAAATTTTTTGTTCTAATTCTTTCGTTGTTTAGACGTCTCACGGGCCATTCTGATGCTTTTCCATGACCAGCTGGACATTCTAAACAAGTAAGTATAGTTAAGATTTCACTAGAAAAATTCAGATTGTGAAGTCACGTGCAGATTCACGTGAAGTCTTAAGACGAATGTTTCAATCTTCCTCCTACCCTAATTATTCCATGCTCATCCAAGAAAGGTGAAAGCTGCTGTATTTTAAGAGAGCATATTTTGTTTTGTTGTAGTAACTTAATATCTTCAGAAAACTTTTCTTGTTGAAGCAATTTAAATAACCTAAGTTTCGATGTTTTCAATTCTAAAGTAGTCAATGGTCCGTCCTTATTTTCTTTGTGCATTAGAATAGCAGAAAAGCGTAAGACGTAAGCAAGAACTCTTAGTAGTTTAGTCCACGAAGAAAATCTGTGAACAAAGTTTAATGGAAGTGTTTCTTCTTTAGAAGAGATTAATACAGTTATTCCTTTCGGTTTAAATTCCTCAAGGCCATCTTCATGTATTGAAGTGAAGGATGATCCAGGCCAGCAATTTGAGGTTTCTTGAAGCCAACTCGGTCCTGTCCACCAGAGAGGATGTTCCTTGAGTTCTTCAGGCATAATTCCTCTTGAGGCACAATCTGCTGATTTTCACCACTTTTAACATGAGGCCAAATTTGGGAGGGAATAAATTCTTGTATTTCGGCTACACGATTGGCAACATATGTATTCAGTCGGTAGGGAGGTGTCTGTAGCCAAGTAAGGACTATAGTAGAGTCGGACCAACCATAAGTATTTTGGATCGAGTAGTGAGGAGTCAAAAGTGAGAAACTGTAAGAAATTAATTTTGCCAACAAGTGGGCACCGAAGAGTTCAAGTCTGGGTAGTGACACTTTTTTAAGAGGAGCTACACGAGTTTTAGAGATAAACTGGCGAACAACAATATTACCATTGTTTAATGAGCAATGGAGGTATATGACGGCACTGTAGCCATGTTCAAACGCATCCGAGAAACCATGCACTTCAATAGTACAATGGTTACTTAGGTGGAGAGATCTTGGAATGCGAATGTTAGATAAGGTGGATAACTGAGACGTGAACGAGCTCCAGACATTCATTATTTCAGAAGGTAAGATTTCGTCCCAAGTATATCCCTTTGTCCACAGCAACTGCATAAAGAGCTTTGCCCACATGGTAACTGGTGATAGAAATCTACAACGGTCGTAACTGATTTTAGCAATTGCTGATAAGATACTTCTCTGTATGAAATATTGTAAGTTGTCGAGCTGAACATTAAAGAAAAATGTATCTAACGAAGGTGACCAATTGATACCAAGAATACTAAAATAAGGTTCATCAGATAAGCTTAAAAATTTAGGTACTTCATGTTGGTGAGTAGGAAAAGAATCTATCAGCTTCCTTGAATTCGATGTCCATTTTCTTAATTCAAAGCCACCCTTTTTTAGCAACATGATGAGCTGGGTCTGAAGACAAAAGGCCTTCTCTTCATCTTCATGACCGACGATGATGTCATCGACGTAAGTAGAGCTCCGAAGAACTTCTGCAGCTTGCGGGTAATCTGTTTTTTCATCTTCCGAGAGCTGTCGAAAAGTCCTCAGTGCCAAGAAAGGTGAGCAGTTCAATCCAAATGTGACTGTTGTTAATTGGTATGTCTTGACGGGCTGATTTGTATCTTCTCGCCATAAAATGAGTTGATAACACTGGTCATCTGGATGAATACGTATTTGCCTGTACATATCGCGGATATCACATGTGAATACAACATTATGACGCCTGAAATTAAAAATTATATCTACTATGTTGGTTTGTAATTTTTCTCCTGTCATTAGAATATCATTGAGAGACGCATTAGTTGAAGTTTTGTTTGAGGCATCAAAAACCGTTCTCAACTTGGTTGTGGAAGTGGATGATTTAAGTACATCATGGTGAGGAAGATAGTAATGAGATTGAGCTGTTAGAGGGACTTTCTCACAAAAGCTCATGTAACCTGAGCTTAAGTAGTTTGACGAGAAAACTGGAAACCGTTTTTAGCAAATTCGCCCTGATTGTGATGATTAAATTGCCTCTGGAGGCTTTATTGTAAGAGTTGCACCAAAACAAAAGACATTTCCTGATTCTGTGTAAAATTTAACCCCAGAAAAGTGTGTCATATGTGAAGATTTGCGTGGTTGGATTCATAGCAAAAAACTTCAAATCTTATAATGGTCCCCCCTTTGGCACTTTTTTGATAAAAAATCTGAATTTTTTATATTGCAATCTTAACTATACGTACTTGTTTAGAAAGTCCAGCTGGTAATGAAAAAGCATCAGAATTGCACGTGAGACGTCTAGAAAGCGAGAGAATAGGAAACAAAGTATGTTAGCAATTTCGCCCTGATTGTGATGTTTAAATTGCCTCTGGAGACTTTATTGTAAGAGTTGCACCAAAACAAAAGGCATTTCCTGATTCAGTGTAAAATTTTACCCCAGAAAAGTGTGTCATACGTGAAGATTTGCGTAGTTGGATTTTTCTCAAAAAACTTCAAATATTCCAATGGTCCCCCTTTGGCACTGTTTCGATGAAAAATCTGAATTTTTCTAGTAAAATCTTAACTATACGTACTTGTTTAGAATGTCCAGCTGGTCATGTAAAAGCATCAGAATGGCCCATGAAACGTCTAGAAAGAGAGAGAATTAGAAACAAAAGTTTTTAGCAAATTCGCCCTGATTGTGATGTTTAAATTGCCTCTGGAGGCTTTATTGTAAGAGTTGCACAAAAACAAAAGACATTTCCTGATTCAGTGTAAAAGTCTACCCCAGAAAAGTGTGTCATATGTCAAGATTTGCGTGGTTGGATTCTTAGCAAAAAACTTCAAATCTTCTAATTTGCACTTTTGCACTTTTTTAATGAAAAAACTAAATTTTTTCTAGTAAAATCTTAACCATACGTACTTGTTTAGAATGTCCAGCTGGTCATGGAATAGCATCTGAATGGCCCGTGAGACGTCTAGAAAACTAGAGAATTAGAAACAAAATTCGTTAGAAATTGCGCCCTGATTGTGATGTTTAAATTCCCTTATCATAACACTGTACGTGTGTGGGCGGACGGGTGGGTAAATAACACTACGTATGTGGGTTGGCGGGTGGGTAAATAACACTGTACGTGTGTGGGTGGGCGGTTGGGTCAATAACAGTGTACGTGTATGGGTGGACGGGTGGGTCAATAACACTGTACGTATATAGGTGGGCGAGTGGTAAATAACCTAACCTAACCCACCCGCCCACCCATACACGTACAGTGATATTGACCCAACCGCCCATCCATACACGTACAGTGGTGTTGTCATATGTGAACAACCATTCTGTACGTTGGTTGTTGTCAACAACAATACCAGTGGTATTGTTGTCATATGTCAATACCACTGTACGTGTATGGGTGGGTGGGTGGGTCAATATCACTGTACGTGTATGGGTGGGTGGGTGGGTCAATAGCACTGTTGTACGTGTTTGGATGAGAAGGTGGGTCAATAACACTGTACTTGTATGGGTGGGCGGGTGGGTCACCATTGCACGTGTAGGGGCGGTGCGGGTGGGTCAGTACCACCGCACGTGTAGGGGCGGGCCTGTACCACCACACGTGTAGGCTTGGATATACACTGATGACAGTGAGAGTGAAGTGATAAGTGTGGGGAAAGGTGGGGAGGGAGGGAGGGAGGGAGGGGGAGGGAGGGAGCGAGGGAAGGAGGGAGGGATGGAGGGAGGGAGGAAGGGAGGGAGTATACACCAAAACGAAAGACATTTCCTGATTCAGTGTATAATTCTACCCAAGAAAAGTGTGTCATATGTCAAAATTTGCGTGGTTGGATTCTTAGCAAAAAACTTCAAATCTTCTAATGATCCCCCATTTGCACTTTTTTTATGAAAAATCTAAATTTTTTTCTAGTAAAATCTTAACCATACGTACTTGTTTAGAATGTCCAGCTGGTGGCCCGTGAGACGTCTAGAATACGAGAGAATTAGAAACAAAATTCGTTAGAAATTGCGCCCTAATTGTGATGTTTAAATTCCCTCTGGAGAATTTATTGTAAGAGTTGCACCAAAACGAAAGACATTTCCTGATTCAGTGTATAATTCTACTTCAGAAAAGTGTGCCTTACGTCAAGATTTGCGTGTTTGTATTTTTCTCAAAAAACTTCAAATCTTCCAATGGTCCCCCCTTTGGCACTTTTTCGATGAAAAATCTGAAATTTTTTAGTGAAATCTTAACTATACGTACTTGTTTATAATGTCCAGCTGGTCATGGAAAAGCATCAGAATGGCCCGTTAGACGTCTAAACAACGAGAGAATTAGAACAAAAAATTTTTGTAATTGCGCCCTGATTGTGATGTTAAAATTCCCTCTGGAGAATTTATTGTAAGAGTTGCACCAACGAAAGACATTTCCTGATTCAGTGTAAAATTCTACCCCAGAAAAGTGTGTCATATGTGAAGATTTGCATGGTTGGATTTTTAGCAAAAAACTTCAAATCTTCTAATGGCCCCTCCTTTGGCACTTTTTTTATGAAATATCTGAATTTTTTCTAGATGAATCTTAACCATACGTACTTGTTTAGATTGTCCAGCTGGTCATGGAAAAGCATCAGAATGGCCCGTGAGACGTCTAGAAAACGAGAGAATTAGAAACAAAGTTATTTAGAAATTGCGCCCTGATTGTGATGTTTAAATTTCCTCTGGAGGCTTTATTGTAAGAGTTGCACCAAAACAAAAGACATTTCCTGATTCAGTGTAAAATTTTACCCCAGAAAAGTGTGTCATATGTGAAGATTTGCGTGGTTGGATTTTTAGCAAAAAACTTCAAATCTTCTAATGGCCCCCCCTTTGGCACTTTTTTTATGAAATATCTGAATTTTTTATATTGAAATCTTACCAATACGTACTTGTTTAGAAAGGCCAGCTAGTAATGAAAAAGCATTATAATTGCACGTGAGACGTCTAGAAAGCGAGAGAATAGGAAACAAAGTATGTTAGCAATTTTGCCCTGATTGTGATGTTTAAATTGCCTCTGGAGGCTTTATTGTAAGAGTTGCACCAAAACAAACGACATTTCCTGATTCAGTGTAAAAGTCTACCCCAGAAAAGTGTGTCATATGTCAAGATTTGCGTGGTTGGATTCTTAGCAAAAAACTTCAAATCTTTTAATGGTCCCCCTTTTGCACTTTTTTGATGAAAAAACTAAATTTTTTGTAGTAAAATCTTAACCATACGTACTTGTTTAGAATGTCCAGCTGGTCATGGAATAGCATCAGAATGGCCCGTGAGACGTCTAGAATACGAGAGAATTAGAAACAAAATTCTTTAGAAATTGCGCCCTGATTGTAATGTTTAAATTCCCTCTGGAGAATTTATTGTAAGTGTTGCACCAACACGAAAGACATTTTCTGATTCAGTGTATAATTCTACTTCAGAAAAGTGTGCCTTACGTCAAGATTTGCGTGTTTGGATTTTTCTCAAAAAACTTCAAATCTTCTAATGGTCCCCCCTTTGGCACTTTTTCGATGAAAAATCTGAAATTTTTTTAGTGAAATCTTAACTATACGTACTTGTTTAGAATGTCCAGCTGGTCATGGAAAAGCATCAGAATGGCCCGTGAGACGTCTAAACAACGAGAGAATTAGAACAAAAAATTTTTGTAATTGCGCCCTGATTGTGATGTTAAAATTCCCTCTGGAGAATTTATTGTAAGAGTTGCACCAAAACGAAAGACATTTCCTGATTCAGTGTAAAATTCTACCCCAGAAAAGTGTGTCATACGTGAAGATTTGCGTGGGTGTATTTTTCTCATAAACTTCAAATCTTCTAATGGTCCCCCCTTTAACACTTTTTCAATGAAAAATCTGAATTTTTTCTAGATGAATCTTAACCATACGTACTTGTTTAGATTCTCCAGCTGGTCATAAAAAAGCATCAGATTGGCCCGTGAGACGTCTAGAAAACGAGAGAATTAGAAACAAAGTTATTTAGAATATGCGCCCTGAATGTGATGTTTAAATTTCCTCTGGAGGCTTTATTGTAAGAGTTGCACCAAAACAAAAGACATTTCCTGATTCAGTGTAAAATTTTACCCACATTTAATGGAAAAACCTTTTAAACTTAAAATAATATAAAAAATAGCAGACTGAAATCATTTTCCTGCCCTAAACCATAGGAAAAACCTTAATTAGGTCGTTTTTTACCTAGTTTAACCTAATATCTCGTTATATATTTTTCCGATACTACACATTTTTTTGGGGGTTTTTTTTGTTTTTATTTTCCGTGAATAAAGAACTACCGACGTTTCAGCACATCTCCGTAGATTACCCAGTAGAGATAATTGAAACTAAACAAGCATGTAAAGCATGTAATACTAAGTTTTAATTAAAATTTGAGTATAATTCTATATGCAGTGGTTTTCTGTATTTATTATTATTATTTTGTTTTTTAATACCCCATTACTGTTTTAGTAAATGTAAAGGAAACGGCCAAAAACTGATGAGATAAATATAAATCGATAAACAAAGATAATTTGTGAAAGTATTAAAAAGTGTGTCTGACTGTCTGACTGTCTGACTGTCTGACTGTCTGACAGTCAGACAGTCAGACAGTCAGACAGTCAGACAGTCAGACAGTCAGACAGTCAGACAGTCAACAAATATATTAACTATTATTGATAGAATACTATAAATGATACGATAGAAGAACGTTTTATTAATAAAACAATAACTATTGTGGTATAATCTAATAAGGGTCCCTTATTAATTAAAAACCAACAAAGGTCATTGTTTTGTCCTGTACGCTAATAAAAATTGTGAATTAAAATAAGTAAGTAGGTTATTAATTTTAATAATAGTATTAAATAAGTTTTATTAACGTGTTAAATCAAATTACCAACTGACGTAGTAATCGGGTATTGTAAGGTTCATGAAACTTAAATGTTTGATTTAAAGCCCATTAAAGAATATGCTTTATAGATTTCTAGCCAGCCCAATTAAAATTAAAATTAGTAGATAATAATTGAAAATACAGTTGACAAAAGAGCAATTGTTTGTAAAACTCATATAAAATCATAAGTTGTTCCTTTGAAATTATTTTCCATCACTCATTATCCAGCTTTGGTACGTAAGTTCTTTATATATAGTAAAATATAACTTCGATGTAGTGTATTTCAAATCAAAATATTTTTAGTTATCATTTGGTATTAAGCATGTGTACTTGAATAGTACCAAATAGTTTTTCTCTATTACTGAATTGTATGTTTTAATTTTTATTGCTTAGTTTCGTTAACTATTTTTATTTACTAAATATTCTTAAATTGAATATAGTGAAATACTCATTATAGATTTTTTTTTCATTATGACGTACGGTTGTATTCCTCGGAAATACTATTAAAGGCCTTGATCACGTCCATAAATATGTCAATTAATTATTGTATATTGTTTAAAAATAGTTTAGTCATAATTTTATTTCACAATCTACTAAAATAAAAAGAAGTTGTAATCATACCACAACAAACTGAAAATAACCTTAAAGTGAGCCTGATTGTAAGGTGTTTATATTATGGATGTGCTATTAATAAGGTACATATTTCATGTCACTCAGTAATATGGCTCACAAATCACCATTAACAGGAGGTTATTAACACCATCACAACCTTGTGATTCTAAGAGTATGTCTATGATACGTTTCAGGTGATGTTGCCGAGTAACTTCAGCAATGTAACATATTGTACATCCATAACTAGTTAGTCCTTACTTGTTTTTTTTTCAGTATTTATGATGTGTTTAATGCAATGACAACCTGTAACACTTGTTTGAAACCTCTTTTACTATCACTTTTTTTATCACTGAGGTCATCACTGATTAAACGTATTTCCAATTTTGATAATATTTTATCCATAAAACTGTCCATTATTTTAACATATTTTATAGAAAAGCAGTTCATAATACAAGATTTATTTCATAAACTAGGGCCCCTACCAGAAGCATAACAGTTTTATGAATGCATTAAAACCAACTAGAATGTATAAAAGCAACCTTTGGTTTAATACCACTTCCGGTATTTTAGGAGGCAATAAACGTGTAACTTAGTAATTATTAACGTTATGAAGATATTGTAAATAATAACAAATAATTCCTGTTTGGAAAATAATATCATTAAGATCCAGAGTGTTTTGTTTAGGATTTTTATAGAAGTGGACGTGATTCTGTAAGGATGAAGAAACTGGTACTAGTAGCAATATTGCTGGTCGGAATAGTGTTTGTCCTTGGTAATGACGAGGAACAGTGGGAGAAGTTTAAGGTACAACAGGCTATCTTGCAAAATGTTTTTTTCTTTAATCACTAGATATAGAGTTATACTTTTTTAAATGAATGTACCAATTTAAAATGAGCACACTTGGTGTAATTTGAAAGTAGCCTTGATACGTGGTGTTTAAATCCACTTGAAAGTGTATAAGACAGTGGATTGTGTTAAGTTTTAGCTTTTGCTGTAAAAGCACTCTGAACTTAAGTTGGGACCTTCAATATGAAAATTAACATTTTTTTTAAATACTGTATAACCTAGGCAATAATGGAATGGTGAAAACGAAAGAATAATAATATCTTATCTTTATAATATTATTCTTTAAAAGACATATTTTACTGGAATAGTCACAGTTAATTTAAAACTGATATTATGATTATTGATACTGAAGGAA
This sequence comes from Stictocephala bisonia, assembly GCA_035578905.1. Lineage (NCBI taxonomy): Eukaryota > Metazoa > Arthropoda > Insecta > Hemiptera > Membracidae > Stictocephala > Stictocephala bisonia. The sequence continues at coordinate 15,068 of JAQJVL010001321.1, forward strand.
AGCTTATAATTTAATTATAATTAATTAATATTAATTCTATCATAGTAGTACTACAATATTTCGGCAGCATTCTTAATATTGGACCGAATCGAAAATGTTTCGCACTGAATATAATAATACTAATAATATGGTTCAATATTTAATAATAACAATTTAACATTTATTAATAAAACGAAATGCCTGCACCACGAGTTCTGCTTAAGGCTTTTTAGCTAAAAAATTTAGAATTTGTTTGATTGTAATGACCATATTAGCTCCTAAACGCATCCCAAGTAGTTCTTAAATCAAAATATGTTCATAATTATAAATAAATCAACTCAACGATTCGAATTCGAGCTTTCTTGGTACATGTTACATTAAAAATCTATTTTCCATATTATTCCCAAATTTTAAAAACACACACGTACAGAACTGGTATTGCTCATCATATATTTAAAAATTAAGTAATTTTACTGATAATTATCCAGTTTAATTTTAAATGATTAATGTAATGTTTGTTTTCATTTTATTACGACGAGAAATGCAACATCGCGTTTGAGATAGTATGTGTTTTAATATCACCTAATTTACAAAATTGTTTATCTTTATATACTCAACTCGAGCATTTACTTTTACCCGCATGTTTTGTTACGATCCAATCGTTACGCACGCGTACAGCGAGACACAGCACCCACTCCCGCAGGATCACGCGTCAACGACTTAATCCAATTATATAGACGGAGAGGGTGGGGTCAAATGTCTGTGTTTGAGTGAGTGGCGATCATATGTACAGCCAGCGCTGCGAGCGAAATTCAGTTGCCCCTAATGCCGGCCGAACCACATTGTATCTTGAACAGCTAGTTTGATGAACACACGAAGTTGAAGTTACTCGAAAGGCAGCTAGTGATAGAGAGAAAATCGACCACTCCCAATGACCGATCATATTTCGGGTTGAAATGAACTTTTACCAGACTGAACCGAGACGTCTGTTATCTTAGGGCCCTCTAAATATCGATGTTCAGTAGTGAATACCAAATTCGAATACTCTGCTATTTGACTAAACTTATATATAATTACGGCCTTACGTCACTATGAAGTGGTTCTCCACAGTGTTTTACCTTATAATACTATGTGTTTTCATTAGTATAAAATATTTTGTATAATTATTTACAGTTTATGGACAAAATAAAAGAGAGTGTTATTGTAATCAATAAAGTAACTAACCAACATAAAAAAGTAACTGTAAATATGTTATGGTACTTAGGAAAGTCATTCTAGTAAGTAAAGACTTAGACTGTTAGGTGTTAATATAAAACCCTCATTTGATCACTACGTAACCTTACTGTCATCCTAATGTTGTACTATAAACAATACAAACAGTAAGAATAACTATGACAAACAAGGATTATTTTATTGTAAAAATACATCACAATTTCATGGATTATTTAATCTGGTAATATATCCTCTTTTTCTGTTTGAAGAAAAAATTCAAAAGATCATATAAATCACCGGAAGATGAAAGCATGAGAAAAAATATTTTCCTGAAGAACTTGCACAGGATACAAGAACATAACAAACTATACAAGGAAGGGAAGTCTACTTTCATGGAGGGAATTAACAATTTTTCCGATTGGGTAGCTATGACTTTGTTTATCTAAGTTATCTTATATTAAAATATCTTACCTCCATATTTATATTATTGATTGGTGATTGGAAAGCTTACAATATATTAATGTGTATTACTGTTCCTAACTTCATAATCTAATTACTATAAAGGTTGTAAGGTTGTCTAGTAAAAAAATATTTAAAGTTATTAAGGCTAATCTACTGCGAGACGTTATGAAAGTGTTTGATAGTGTGTTCTAATGTAACATTATGGGTATGTCAACTTAATAAACTTCTTAGGTATCTTTGAGGTGTTTATATTAATATATGGGTATAAACCATAGCAACTGGAGACACTCAAAACGCTTGGGTAGGTAATTGTAAATGATTCTTGTTGTTACAGTAAAAAGATTTAAGAAAAAGTTTTATATTATTTGATTATTTCTTATATGGTATTTTGTGGAATTTCGATGGATTAAAATAAAACATTTTTATTAATTCCAAAATTTTTATTATTTGATTAATGCATTTTCCCCAGTTAAATATTTAGATCATAATAAACATATTGTACAAAAATATAAAACATGCGTTATAGATTTTAATATTCAGTAATAAACTGAAAATGTTGTTATAAGTTGTTAGAATTTATAAACAAGGTTTTGAATTTTTATGTTGTTTTTTAATTTATTTCTAAATACAGGTAAAAATATATTATTAAAATTAACAGATGGCTGAGAAATGCAGCCTTTCAATTTTATTTATCTTTTTCCATGATGTTTATTTACAAATAATTGACGAACCTTCACATTTTACATCATATTTGATATGATATAAAGAAATAGCGTTTTAAACTAATTTTCATTGTTCAGTATTTTCAATTTTGAAAATGTTATGTATATATATATATATATATATATATATATATATATATATATATATATATATATATATATATATGTTGTATTCAATTTAGAATTTACTTTTTGGTATTTTTCTGAAAGGTTTTTAACGTAGGGTATGACTATAGTTGTTATAGGTTTGTTTTCATTGTCCTGACGATTCCATGTTTTTTTAGGTTTAATTCCTCTCTTTAGTTTTTGAATAAGTTTAATGGGATAGTTGTTCATTTTCAGAAAATGTCACATTTCTTTATTTGTAATTTTTATTTTCATTTGAGGATGAAATAAGTCTTAATTTTTGGAATAAACGTCTAGCAAGTCCAATTTTAACATGTTCAGGATGGTTACAATAATAATTTAAAAACTGCACATTGAATTTTTTTGTGGTAGAAAGAGGTTTCTAGTTTATAAAATTCTAGTATATATCTTCTGTTTTGATTATTAATATATCTAGAAACGGGAGTTTTCCTTCTTCCTCTTTTTCCATGATAAATTTTATCGTTGGATGTATTTCATTAATACACTTTAATCATTTAATATGCATATTATCTTGGTTTTTCCAAACACAATTTTTATAGTCAAACGTAGCCATATTTTCTGTTTGATAGTCCATTTATTGAATTTTAATTCTTCAAAAAATCCATAAAAATGTTACTTATAACTGAACTAAGGACTCCTCCCATTAGTAAACCAGAAACTTGTTTATAAAATTGTTCATCATTTTGGAAGTAGTTACTGTATACACAACTGTATATTATTTTAGTAAGTTTAAAATGTTATAAATAGATAGATAGTTTCTTGAACTTTCATCTGTTTCTAGTTTTAATTATATTATTTTTCAAGCTTCACCTCAGGTAATTTTTTTAAAAGGGTACACACACATCGTACATACACATCATAGCTAACCATAATATTCAGTTAATTTTAATAACATATTTTACCTATAATTAGAAATGAATTAGAAAACAACATAAATAATTCAAAACCTTGTTTTAAAATTGTAACAACTTATCCGTCAATACTATTTAATATTAACATATTCTATATTTTTAACACGTTTTATATTTTTGTACAATTTATTTAATATGATCTGAAGATGCCATAACTGGCAAAAATTAATTAATAAAAAATTAAATATTGTGGAATTATTGATGTATTATTTAAATTGACTGATTATTAATTGCATTAATATGTACGAAAATGACATCTTTATTGCCTATCCTATATATGCAGATTGAGATTTTTTATTCATCACAACTTTTTATATTAAATAGATCACACAGTATGTTTAAAATTAATAATAACAAATTTAAATAAAATTCTATATTATATAATTTTACTTTGAATTTTAATTATTTAACAGTAATAGGTATAGATAATAAGTGTTTTAAATGTTAAAAATATATCAAATTAAACTAAATAACTTAATGAAACAAATTAAGTGTATAGTAAGGTTTCGAAAAATGTTTTACCAACAAATATGGAGAAAAAAACGTAAATTAGTATGAAAAATATTGTGTACAAGATTTAATATCAACATTATTTGTTATACAAGTTTTAAATGTTTATTGAAAGTATTAACGCCTTTCCTATGTTTCAGACCGATGAAGAGTTGTTAAAATTAGATGGTTTTAGATATCCAAAAGAATAGAGTGATTCAAGATAGTAAAGTGTTACTGGAAGAACAGATTGTAATACTGAAGATATAGTGCCTCTAGCTTGAAAAACTAAACTGTCTGTAAATTAAATTTGTTACGGATTTTATCTTGGTTATTCACTTATTTCTTTAAACATACTTAATTGTTTTTATTTTAATATAGCTTACGTTAAAGCAGTTACAAGTGACTAAATTTAGTTTCTTATATTGTTGTACTTCAGATTTCGTATAATTTTATTTGTGTACAAGAAAATAAAGAACTATTATGAACCAATTTTATTTTAACTATTTCTTTAACTTATCTCTGAATGGGATAGTTTATACAATGACATAGAAATATTAATTGTAATGACAGTATCCATGTTTAGAGTAATATAATTTTACTAACCTAAAGTGAAATTGAATGAGCTGTTTCCTCATGTAATGAAATTCATTAAAGCCTTACACCACTTTAAATTGTGAAAGCTTTGTTTAAAATCAAATATTAGAACTCAAATCTTTAATACTTTACATATATGGTTTGCACCCACCCCATGAAAAGCAGGAACAACTGCGATTACAGCAAACAGCGAGGCCAATGGCCTGGCGACTGATTTCGGCTCCAGGGATGGACAACATGGAGGGAAAGATGGATGCAGCCTCGTCACAGTAGGGGTCGACAGGCCGGAGAGAGCTTGGGCAAACCGCTACAACACAGCCAAACCCTCCTACAACCATGTCCGATCGGCCACCTTAAGGTCCCTCGACTGGTTGAAGAGCCACAACCTGGATCCTAAATGCCCTACCCGAACAATAAATTTACTCCTGTCGCTACTAACGTGAGGATTCCCAACAATGTCTTCCACAACTCCCTCCCACTCTTCCTGAAGAGACCTACATGAATCAAGTTCCTCTGAGACACCCATCCCCTCTCTCCTGGAAACAGGAGTACCAGACGTACACAACCCCCTAAGCTGTTTTCGCAGCTCCACTGCACTGGGAACAGGCATAGCCCTATAAACCTTGACATCGAAGATAAACTCCTCTTAAGTGAAAATTCTGTCTTCTTTTTTTTAAACAACGGTAACAATAACAAAGGACAAAACACTAGAAAAACTAAAAATAAAGATTTTTAACAAACAATTTTGATAAAAGACTCGGTTCTAGAGTGAAAAGAAAGAGGAAGGTCACCAAGATCCAATGGACCAGCTGCCACGACGATGATGACTGCATACAGGTACAACACAACACTGAAAACAAAAAACCTAAAAACCTATAAATCACCTATCTGGTGCAACTATCAAACAATTTTTTTTGTACGTCACAGCAACACTTTTTACGTTCAACACAAATAAACACGCTTTGCTGCCATTTGCACCCCACCACCTCCCACTCGTAGAATCAAAACTAGGTCTACCGAGGGTGGATGCGAAGATACCGGAGATTAAGATGGACACATAACCAAAACAACACAAATTACTGTTAATAAAGATTTTAAACAAGTCATAACATTTTGGACTGTTGCCCGTGTTAAGGATAATTAATAACTAGTATGCCTATACAAGCCCAAACATAGGCCTAAATTAGAAAGAAATTTTAACTACAAAATATGTATCATGATCATTAAAAATATTTAAAACCTAAATTATGTCATAACGCACAACTAAACGAAAAAAACGATGATGTAATTGCATTTTTGTTGTAGGCCTCTTAGTTTCTTAGCCTTTAAAGTTTGGTAAACATACTTTCTTCTTCAACAAAGGGGTTCAAGTTTATATTGGTTCTGTCCGACAATACATCCTTTTAAAAGAAATAAAATATTTGTTAAATATTTATAATCATGAATTTAAATCTAAAAATTCCAGGTAAATATTACTTTCATTATTGTGTTTAAATCATTTAATCATTATTACCGTGTCAAGTGTCCTTTAAATATTGTTTATACAACATAAACAATTATTAACTTCATACATTAGTTTTTTTTTTTTTTTTGTTTTTTTTTTAATATATATATTTCAACAGTCAAAGAAGCTAAAAAGACAACTCAGAGGCAGATATAAAGCATTCATGGAACAATATAATATTCTTACATATTGGCGAATCTTGAAAAAATAAGAAGGAGAATGGTAAAATTGTTTCACAGCGAACTACATCATCATACTTCATACATACATCATCACAGGTGGTCCAATATGTGTATAGATTACTTATTTTTAAAGTTATTTTGTTTGCACAAAACTACATAAAATAGTTTAATACCTTAAGGAAAACTGTGGTAAAGCATAAACATTACAGTAAGGACAAGACACAAAGTATACTGATGTGGTATTTTATGATACTAAATACTAATGATAGTTTACTAAGGAAACATGGTGTTATAAATATTAATTTTTATGGGGAATTTGAGATATCCAGGAATCTTAGGACTGCATCAAAAATAAAGTATTTAGTTTATGTATCAGAATTAAACATTAAATACAATACACAATAAAAGTGAATGGGATGTTGATTAAATAATTGACTGTGGTTCCTTTCTACATATACGTGCCTCCGTTCTCTTTAAAATTTATCTTTATAAAGTCTCAAACGGAGGGTAAAAACGTTTTCTTCACTACGTTTGTGTATTGGATGAGAAAACGGCAAAAGTAATGTACAATTAGTTTACGTTGCAATAGTTATCTTTTGCAGTAAAGTTATCCTCAAAATGATTCATTGCTACAAATTCAACTAAATAGCAAATGATCGACATTCTTTTTCACGTTTCACTTTTTACTGAGACAAGAATTTGTCATAATGCTATAAATAAAATAACGACAAGAATTTAATATAGACTATCTTCTTGATAAAAACAAGGTGGTATTTTAAACGTAATGGTATTTGTATGGATTTATTACGCTTACAATTTCAAAAATGTGTTATTTAGTTCACAGACTTAAAACAAATCTTAAAATGGTTGTTTCAAACTTTGGACTCATATGTAATCAAAAGTAATGTCTTGTTTACTTAAATATTATATTTAGTAACTTATAATGTTTTTTATCGATTATAACCTGAAAGTATGTATAATAGTGTTTCTAAATTAAAACATCATATTCAAATTAAACAAAATTTCAATAATTAAAATCTAGACCACTCGTCAATAAAACAGCCTAAGTAACTCATGAATTACTGTACGGAAAAATGTATTCAAGATTTATGCTTTACAATTATTTGCCAGAATGATATTTACAAGGAGAAGTAAAGATTATATTTTTAAAACTTTATTTTTCTTTGGTAGCATAATATATATACTGTTTTCCATTAGGTACCGGTATATAAAAGGGTAATTTAACGAAAACTTCCCGAGCACTATTTATCTCTAGATAAAATATTATAATATCACATTAGAGAAGTATTGTATCAATAAAAATTAAAATTACAACATTTCAAAACAGTTTTTTTTAATATAAACATTTATGAACGATTAAATATTGTATTTTTGATCTTGATACTTAATAGGGATCAAATTCAATTTAAAATGTTCTATAAATGATGCTCGAACATATTTTGTTTAATTATAGATATCCGATAGGGTCACCAAGTCAATATCAAGTTAACTACAAGTTATACATAGAGATAGTAAGTAAAAGAAGTTCTTTGTAAAGTCATTATTCTAAAATGTGATTTATAAAACATGAAGTTCTAGTAAATAAATACCCATGATTTTATATAATGATACTACATTCCTATAAATAAACTTTCTATTAAAGTCGTCAGTAAATAATAAGACTATTATATTTGTTACCACTATGAATCTAGCAATAAAGAAATAATTTGGAATGTTTACTAAGTAAAAAATTAAACACAGTTTCCAACAATATAACCAATTTTTCTAAATATGTTATAAAGAACGAACCATATATGCAAATTTAAGTATAATAATTTATTTTAATCAAATAATAAGAAAAACGATACATTATTATAATAATAGCTGCTAAATAAAACGAGCTAAGTAGTAAAAAATTTATTAAACTTGTAAACATATGTTTAACACATTACGAATTGGTTTAATCTAGTGTATAACAAGTTTATTAAATTATTCAAAACAAAGTTTGTCTGAGATCTCTAATACGGAACAGAAACGATCAGAGGTACAAGCAGTAAATTTTATAATTTAGTTTGAGTAAATGTTTGTGGATAAGAGGATATTCAAAGGAACAATAGAACATTTCCGAATTTTTAATAAATGTACAGAGACGGGGTGACACATACAAATTATATATTGGTCCCTTTGCAGGGGGAATTTGTTTGCATCTGCATCGAACCGTTGCATATTTTCAATACAAGTTTCTACTGTTGATTTAGAGAATACAGAATATATAATTTGGTCCACTAACAATAATATAAATAATTGTAAGTGGATAACATAGGTACCTTTTATATCTACACAATAAAATATGCAAACCTGAAAAGTGGTTTCTCAACCATAAGCCCGTCTTAAACGAAGTTCTTTCTCCCAATTGACTTTATTTTATGTCACACAATATCGTCAGTTAGAACAGTCCAAAGAAACATCAACCCTTCCGATTTTATATAAGTAAAAATATTGCAAAATGTATTAGTAATTTTTGACCACTCACATTTAAGTGTGTAAACCACTGAGTGTGAATATTTCAAATTAACAAAAACTGTTTTGTTTTAACAGTCCTTAAATTATGCAGTTTAATATATATTTAAATTGTAAGATATTGTGATAATGAATCGTTTATTGTTTTATAACCTAAAGTATATCACTACCCCTAATGAGTGTAGTTGAGAATTTTAATTTACACGAAGGGTAGTGTGGAAGAGGGTTTCTTCTACATATTGTGCGTCTGATAAATGGGGTTGCTGGTGAATCAGACATAGGAATATCTGTGCCCAGTGATAAATGTGAGACCGTACTGTTGACTGCAGAGTTAAACACTCTTTATTGCTTTTTTTAACTGGAAAGCCACTTATTAATTATTTTTTTATTTTTTTCCTCGGTGAACAATAACTATTGAATTGGCTAGTAACTTACTTGGAAAACACACATACTAAATAAATGAAGAGTTATAACTCAACTGAACTAGTTTTCTAACATATATATTAAGTTAATTATTATTTTTTCTTGTCGAATCAGAGACATATGGACGGCTATTTGCTTTTTTTATTCATTTCATTTATTCTTTTATTAATACAAGTTTAAAATAGTATGAATGTGGTAGGAAACTATAATACAAAGTAGAATGATTTAACACAACATAAATACAAAATATTACACATAATTCAGTGTCAGGTTCATGACCTAATTCTTCATGCACTCTCATCGTACTGGAATCCTCCAACTCCCTTCCCTAAGGGGGAAAACGGCCATAAAACCACTATATACCATTTTATACCCCATATTACGTATAATGTATTTATGCATAAATACCACTGTACGTGTATGGGAGGGTCAATATTCCTGTACGTTTATGGGTGGACGGGTGGGTCAATACCACTGTACGTGTATGGGTTGGCGGGTGGGTCAATACCACTTTACGTGTATAGGCGGGCGGGTGGGTCAATGCCACTGTACGTGTATGGGCGGGCGAGTGGGTCAGTGCTAATGTACTGTATGGGCGGACGGGTGGGTCAATGCCACTGTACGTGTATGGGTGGGCGGGTGGGTCAATACCACTGTATGTGTATGGGTGGGTCTTTACTTAGCTGTTATCCTCATTTACTTCGGAGACACTGAAACCCACAGTTTGTCACTGACTCTCCCATACTTTCACTGACTCTCCCCCTCTGTCACTGACTCTCCCACTCTGTCACTGTCTCCCACTCTATCATTGCCTCTCCCACTCGGTCACTGACTCTTCTACTCTGTCACTGACACTCCTACTCGGTAACTGACTCTCCCACCCTTTCACTGACTCTCCCACTCTATCCCCCTAAAAAATTAATCCCACCCATACACATACAGTGGTAAATACCCTCTCACCCACCATACACATACAGTAGTAAATACCTTCCTGCCCACGTGTACACATACAGTGGTAAATACCCTCCCGCCCATCCATACACATACAGTGGTAAATACCCTCCCGCCCACCCATACATATACAGTGGTAAATATCCTCTCACCCACCCATACATGTACATATGTATGGTATTTATACCCCATTTTACGGTGAACTGTTTTCATTGGTTTTAAAACGTGATTTTTTAAAACCAACAATCAGCTGTCATTCGTTAAGGTTATTTGTATACCAGCACTTATAAATGTATGAAACAGTAACATGACTAATGATGACCGATTCTAGATAGTTAGTTATAGGTTCCTTCCGTACCAAGTCGGTGTATTCCATTAGTGTGTTACAGTGGTGGTAGTAAACAGGACAATGATACTGGTAAAGAAAGACTCACACCCCCTCCTCTCTGTTATAACCAATCTACCTACTTCATATGAGCCACCCACATCACTTGTCATCCATCTCCTTAAAGCATGTCCTGAGAGCAAACCTCACCATGGCCTCTACCTCAGGAACAATGTAAATGTAATAAGCGTTGTCGACTTTACTCGACATTGAGAACCCTCCTGACAAGATCCAAATTACTCCTGCCCTCTTTGTGTCATAACTCACCTAAAAGCATGTCCTGATGGCATACTTCACAATTTTCTCTATCTCAGGAGCCATGCAACGAGCGTTATTGATTTCACTTCGTAGAAGACACCCTCCGGATGAGATCCGCAGTACTCCTGCTATATTCTTATCTCTTAAAATCCTCTTTATACAACCCCTAACAGCAACAATCACGTGTTATTTTATAAATTAACTCCCACAGTTATTTTATTATGTCTTATTTGTACTCAGTTTTTTTTAACAATTTAGTCACTTGCTTATTTAGTTATACGTGATTGTAAATCTAAATATTTTTTATCTCTACAGATATGGTCAGAAAATCTCAATGCAATTGTAACAAATATATAGGTTTCGAATTTATTTTACAAAATGTTGAAAACCCTCCTTTCCTAAAATGTATTTAATCTAGTAGGTTCCATGTTTTACAGTCACATAGACGTGAGAAGTGAAAATGTAGTGATCATATTGTTTACTGGCCTTACGTACATTGAACATAGTTGTACACATAAAAATTTTACGAACTAATCCTTACACATGATATTTCATAGTAGATAGTAATTTGCACTATCACTGAGAGGATTCACATGTAAATAATTTCCATGATAATCATGAATAAGGGTTAAAAATAGTTATAAGGGATGAAAATAAAATGAATGCCCTAAAAGTACGATTGCTATGAAGTTCACTTACTTCAAACTGTAAGTTGTTTGGACGTTCCTGTCCATGAAATGCCAAAACGTTTATTGCTACTCCAGGCCATTCAAAATTAGTTCTTCGCTTTACAAGTTGTTGTATACTTTGGGGAGGCAATATGAGGACCCATGCTCTCAGATTGTGGTTTTATTGAAGCTTGTATGTCTTCCACGGAGTGTACTCTACTTTTTCGACGTTACTAGGGCAGTAAAACATATTCCGATATTTTATATTTTTTGTAGAGAGCTACAAGAAGAGCCATCAGTTTTTTTAGTAAAACTATAAAAGGCATCTGTTGGCTGATATATTCTATTTACTAAAACGAAGATTATTATTTTGGTAATAATTGTTTAACTAATTATAGTTTTATCTGGTATTTAATAAGATTCTTACTTCATTTAACTATTCAGGCATATTACACGTAAATGGTTATTGACTGGTAAAATATTAAAGTTAGTATCGTATATTATTGGATAAATAACTTAATCATCTCCTGAACATTTTAAACTTACTATACCTACAAAACTATCTTACTATAGTAAATAAACGTTAGTTTATTTCATTCTCTTATTAATATTCATATGTTATTATACAGGTTGGAAGATAAGTCCTGATACAGCGTAATATTTTCTCAACCGTTCCAAGTAAAGCGGTAAAACCCATCACACAAAACCATGATCTTAAATTTTACTTTAAGCCATAGCTGTACAATTGATATCACTTCCTCAGAACGGTCCACTTGGAGTCCAAATAAATTCGTTAATATAAGCATATATAAAAATGGATATCAAATTAAAGGTCTTCTTCAGTATAATACAATGCCATAAACATTATCCCTGATGATTAACAAGGTTAAGTATTGTAGTCATTTGAAATTCACATATTATCTGGAATAAATTTACTTAATTTTGCAGAATATAATCATTTTGACATTAGATTTGTGGTATTATTATGTTCAAATAATGGGCATATTCAACCTGATGTAAAGCTTTTAGGTTCGGTATATCATTCAACTAAGTCGGTTGACTGATCATTTAAATTTTCTAAATGTTTACAATGCTTGGCCAAAGATAAACCAATACACACTTTGAATGTACATCGTTTCCAAGATTGTGGTCCCTTTAAGATAGAATTTGTGGCTGTACATTATCAAATAACATATGTACGTCACCGAGTGGTTTGAAATCATATCTTTCATAAACTATTCACCATGTTGTCTAGTGTTGGTGAGCATGGAGGTAGGTATTTTTATAGTATACTGTTATAATGAGTTGTAAAACTGCTAATGGTTAGTAATGCACTTGTCTTTTTTATTTATTTTTTGTTGTTGTATTTATGTATTTTTGTTGCAATTTAACCTTATTTATTTATATGGTTTCAAGTTTTTTTATTCAATTTATAGAGTAACTAAAAGAGCCTAACATTTCAACTCTTTACATAGTTTAAACTATGTTTAAAACATAAAATTAAAAGTTACATTTAACTTACACATTTTAAACTCAACCCAGCTAAACTAAAACTACGTTCATTAAAAATTATTTGAGATTAATCTATTAAAATTATATCTTAATTTAATGATATTTATCCTGGAAGTACTTTGTCATAAAATGTATTAAGTGAAAACATACTTCAACGAAATGTCAGTTCAAGAGATTTTAGGAAATATCAGTCTCCGAGAACTGAGTTCATAGAAAGTAATCTGATTATCATTTAAGTTAATTAGTAAGGTTCGTTTTGTGTTCATGGATTTAAGTGAAGTCCCTCTAAGTTCGTTAGGTATAAGTATCAATCAACACCTACTTAGCTTCAAAACGTATATTTAATTTCAAATTCAATTTTTTTATTGCATGAAGATAATTACATGAATTGCATCGCAATATTAATAATAAAAATAACCTATCCTAAACATACAATCTTAAAAACGGTGCATACAAACATACAAGCTGTCTTACATTCACTCTCTCATTTATACTAGGTTACAATTCTGAAACTAAATAAATAAATATATAACTAAATAAATAGGTTCATACAAACATACAAGCTGTCTTACATTCACGCTCTCATTTATACTGAGTTAAAATATTAAACTAAATAAATAAATACATAACTAAGTAAATGGATAGCGGCCACTCCACCTCCCTGTGCCATGCCAATATTTGAGGGTCATTTGGCCCTCATTACTATGTCTCCCAGTTATGTGCAAGGAACTCGTCTACGCTGTAGAAAGCGTTTGATATAAGTACGTTTTTAAGACGAGCCTTCAATGCCTTGGACACCTGTGCACATTTGAATTCATTGGGTAAACTGTTGATTAATCGAACACCGGCCTGAGAAGGAAGATGGCACTACTTTTAAGGAAAACCCTATATCCCTCTTAGTCTGACTTAATTAAAATGCATGATCAAAACTTTGAATTTAAACGAATCTTTTGATGGAAAGTAGGCTTATGGGCCTGATTCAATATCACTAAATTAGCTTCAGCTATACAGTAAAACAGTGACTCACCTCAAGCATTTATGTTGGTGTTCCCCCATGCAGGGTGTCGCAAAGGTAAAACGCCAAACTTTGGAGAGTGGCTATATATGTCAAAATAAAGAGGAAACCAAAAATTAAAATGTTTCCTAAAAACGCTTTGTTTACTAGATATTCACCTTTTTTATGTTTATTTCCAAGTTAGCTCAACCGATCTTTATGAAACTCGCTATGCATGTCATAATTTTAGAGGCCTATCATAGAAAATAAATCAGCTTTATTATACTTAAAATGACAAAATAGTGGCCATTTTTATGTTTAAACGGAAATTGCGGAAAAATGCTAAAATATACAAAACAATTACTCAGTATACTTTTTTAGAAAACTTTACTACTTATCTTTCAGTATAAAAAAGATTATATTCTGACAAAAGACGTTAATTTTTGTGTTGAGAGGTAGCAAAAATGGAATTTGTTGCAAACAGTTCCAATCAGCTGATTAATAAAATACGTGTGTTTATTGATTTTCATTGTTGATTTGCTGAAACCTTACTTCGAACACCATTAAGTAGTTACAGCGTGATCAGGTAAGGTTGCTATTTTCAGTCATTAGTGTCCATAAGTTTGTTCAGATGCCAATACATATCTATTGAATGTAAGAGATATTCTCATAGGCCCAGTAACGTTACACAACATTCTTAATGGTGAGTTTACCTCAATTTTAACAAAACATCTTCCTGAACTTTTATAAAACCTGCCCCTTTTTTAAGAGATAATATGTGGTTTTTGAAAAATTGTGTGCCACCACATTTTCTCGGAATGTAAGTTTACATTTAAATAAAGTGTTTTGAAGTAATTAGATAAGGTGTGGGGGCCCATCCTATGGTCTTCCAGGTCTCTTAACCTAAAACCCCTAGATTTTCTTGTATAGGGCTATTTAAAACCTTTGATTTATCACACCCCTGTTGAAAATATTGAGGATTTAAGGGAAAGAATTGTAGCAGATTGTAAAATGATAAGACAAAAGTCTAGTGAATTTGAAAAAATGAGGGATGTCCTTGAATTTGAACGTGAATGAATTTTAAAAGTCTAGTCCTTGAGAAAGAAGATGAATTATGTCATAGAAATTAATGGATTACACATGGAATATTTGTTGTGATTATTATATTTTACAAACTATCTCGTATTTTGGCATATATTCAGTGTTTAATCTCTTCTCTAAATTGTTAAATTCTTTAAGTGTTATTATTTATTGAAAGCTGTATACATATGTCAGGAGATGGGGATAAGATAGGAAGTTTAGGGTATAGGGTATATTTAGTATAGGGTTTGTGACACATATTTAGGTTATTATTTATCCGATTCTAATTTTTTTGATACTGACAGATTGGAATTGAAATAGTGTAAAAAACCTGTTCTCAATATTTCTTTCAGTTTGTTTGCAGTTTTCCTGCATTTTCCGTTTAAACATTTAAAATGGTCGTTTATTTAATTTAAAATTCGACGAAGTTGATTTGTTTCCAGAATAGCTCTCTACTATCGTAGCATGTATAGTGGGTTTAATATATCGGTAAAGCAAACTGGGTGATAAAAAGTATTTAGTGAAAAAGAAAATAAAATTGTGGATATCTGGTAAGCAAAGCGTTTTTGTATGCATTCTTGATTGTTCCTTTATTTTGACCTGATTTATTCAAACGTTATTTCCAGAAGTCTGGCACTTTAGTTTTGGGACACCCTTTGTATCATAAAATGTAAAACTTACATTAAGATTATAATGTCTAAAACCTGTCATAGATTTTCATTGGATATCGGCATAGCTTCCAATATGCTTTTATTAATTATTGTTGTCATAACATTAATTAGAGTATATGTTTTCACCAAACACAGGAAGTTATTAATCACCTATGCTATAATGCAGTCACTATTCATAGCATAATGAGAGTACCATTATAGAGATAATGGCTATGCGATAATGGAGGTGTAAGGCTGAACACAATGGAGGAGACCTATTGACTCTGGACGTATTAGCACAGCACTACCTAGGCCTGTCAAGGTAAAGGCATTACACGACGATCTTGATAAGCTCGTGCAGTATAAATTGTACTCCTCCATAACCTTTAAATGTATTGAACATTCATCAAATTGCGATATACTGTATATATCCATTAAATAGTAAAAATAGTTTTATCATGGCAATACATAATATAGACTATATTATAAACTTATGTTGTTGTAGACTGACTTGGGCTGATATGATTACATTTGTTTGTAATATACTAAGATTTCATTTTCTTAAATAAGATCTTATTAAAGTAATATTTAATATTTTCAAATATCAAAAAATAGCTTTAAAAGACGCTCATTTAATAATAGCTTATCTTAAAGAAAAATCTATTTCAAAGATATTAACCAAACAATAGGTTTATTGAACACATGAGTGGTAACATGCAAACTTCACATACTATTTAAATGAAATACAGTAAATATTTGGAATTTTAAAATTACATGAAATAATATATTTGTATATTTAAATAAACTTTAACTTGAATTCTTGTAAAATACATGCGTAACAATTAAAGTATTTTAAAATTAAAACCAATTATACTCGTACTTTAACCGAAAAACACGTATTAAGACTTTCCAACTGTTTTCTATACTATACATTTACGCCAGGTAAAAAAGTGTAGTTAAGATGATTAACGTTTTATTCAATGTATGTTGGAGATAAATTTAGTGAAAAAGTCCCTTCTAAGTAAAGTACTGAGAATTTTCCATGTTATAAAAGGCATAGCGTGCAGGTGTGCCAACTACCTTCATATTAGCACTTTGCGCTACTTTAAGGAAAGTAGACTTTAGTGAGTGTTTCTCAGTGACACCGCACGTTGATAGAACATGTGTTTGAACCGTTCTACTTGCTGTTGTAAAAGAGTAATTTAAAAGTACAAGGCACTAACTATAGAATTGTATCTATTTTTTGTGAACGTGAAATTTTACAAAAATAACTACCAAACTCACTTTAAAATCAGGTCATAAAGTATAACTCAAATAATGAGTGTATGGAATATACTTAAAGTTTTACTCAAAACACGTCTTATTGCATACAATTAATATTTAGATCGAATTTTAAAAATTATGTTTTTCAAAGATAATTACAACTAAAAATTATATATATATTGGGTGCATTGTGTTAAAATGTATATATAATTTTAGTTTTATGTATTTTTAACACCGTTAATGTTTGTTAAATTAAATCGGATTTATATGTAATTTAAATTCTAAAAAAAAGAGTTTGTAGTTGATAGTTAACTCAAATTTTAAACTTTATAGTGATTTGATATGAATTGATTCCCTCAAACTCTTTAGTTATAGATTTATAAATCTCAAAAAATAGTTATTAATATGTATATAAATTATTACATTTAGAACATTATTTCATTGCATTAGCATTACAACATTCTTATTTCAGTGGATATCGGATGAAGGTAATCTTTGTGTTATGTAATTATACATAATTAACTCCTTATTTAATAAGGAGTAGGTAGATAATTAGTAAACTGTATAAACATTCTTGCTTACCTCTCACGCTTCATTATTATAATATTAATGAGCTCTTGTATGAATAAAGACATATAACTCTATACACTTAAACTATGCAAAGATATTTAAATCTGAGTAAATTAAATATTTAAAATTATTCATTACAATCCCTAAGTTAAACATATCAATTGGTAGACTACAAACAATAGAAACGTTGTAGTGGCTATAAATAAGTGATTATTCTGCATAAATTGCATTTTACTATAGCAGGGTTTTCCTCATTAGAATTCACCTTAGCCCATACATGAGGCATATGCTTTGCTTATAAAAGACTTGTACTTCGCATATATAAAACTTGTACTTCACTCATATAAGACTTGTTCTTCGCTGTATAAGATTTTTATTTAGCACATATAAGACACGAACTTCACTTAAAAAAAACTTTTACTTTCCTCATTTAAGATTTTTACTTCGCTCATACAAGACTTGTACTTCACTCGTATAATACTTGTACTTCCCTTATATAAGTCTTGTACTTCGCTCATATAAGACTTGCACTTCATTCATTTAAGAGTTGTACTTAGCTCATGTAAAACTTTTACTTAGCTCATATGAGACTTGTGCCTAGGTCATGTAAGACTTGTACCTAGCTTATATGAGACTTGTGTTATGAGGATTGAACTTAGTTCACATGGAGCTTTTAATTAACTTATATTTGGCTTGCGCATAGCTCATACGAGACTTTTGATCAGGTCATATATGAGCCAGACTTAGACTTGTGTCATAAGGTACTTGTATTTAGCTGATAAGAAGCTTATATTTTGCTCATGATACTTGTGCTTAGCACATGTGTGGCCTGTACTTAGCACATAGTAGACTTGTACTTAGCTCATGTGTGGCCTGTATTTAGCTCATGATACTTGTACTTAGCTCATATGAGACTTGTTGTTTATAATGTTCCAGTGTTGCCTGTTGTGGCTGGAGCTGGATTATATTGTACCGGTACGGAAAACTACGGTATTGTATTATTGGGTAGTGCTTACCTTTGTGGTGCCAAATAACTTTAGTTAGCAACTCAATCAAAAGGGGAGAAGCCATTTAACTATAAATATCCCTTTACTGACCAAACGACCAACTCATCAGCGAAAATGGACCACAAAGTTATTAAACTTGTTTTTATGGGGAAAATGAAAATAAATATGATGGGTTCTATATATAAATGTACATAAATGGAAATACCATGAAACATCATGCAGTTTGTTTTATTCTACATATTCTTACTACAAAAATCTGAAAATTAACCAAAATCACTGATTTATTCATGTTTGCTGACGTATTTAATCAAAATAGTTTATTCATTCCTTGTTTTTATCGACATAGCATCTGTTCTATGTTTTTGGTATTTAATGGACTCATTATTTCTTTGATTTAATAATTTCACCATCCCAAAATTGTTGACAAAATACAAAGTAAATAACAAATGCATCATAGTATATTTATTTTTTCTACTAAACAGCTTTAAATTAGTATACAACTTAAAATACATTTACACGAATATGAGTTGTATTAGTTAGTATGAAATATGACATTCTCGATCAATTAGCCTTATAATAATTCTATATCTCAAGACAAGTTGGGGGTGGGTTTTTATTTTGTAACTGAAGTAAAGAACTGAAGGGTGAAGCAATTATTCTTTACAAAGAACCCACTTTGGGGCTGTAGAAGCCCTTAAGTAGGGTCCAGGTGTAAGTAAAGGCTTGAATTGGGAGAATTAAAGCACTCGTCTATTAGATTTTCTTACTGTTAGCAGTAATTTGCTTTTCACCCTGTGTTTACTGTAACAGACAACCAGAGATATTATTTTTTTGTCTGTTAAATAATATCTCCAGCAATTACTGGTTTAAAAATTTTAAACAAATTGTTATAAATCAATCTATATTATAAATCTAATATTAAATTAGTGCATGAAAGCATGAATTATTGCATTATTTACCCTAAAATATAAAAAATAAATATAATAAAATCAATATAAGAACCAAATATAATATTTTTAACACACAAAAGATATTTATTTTTACCTTTTTAATCTTTTGGTGTTCCTGTTCGTTATAGCGTTGTACCAGTAGATATATTTTACTTAACATGAAAAATATATGGTGTGATAGTTTTCAGATAAATGGATATATATATATATATAAAATTTAATAAGTGAAATATCTTAGAATTCCCTTATTAAGAATGATTGGTGATTTTATTCTCAAAATATTTGTTTGCTATTAACCCAAACGATGAGTGGTATTATAATATCAATAGCATTTATATAATTGCATTGCATTCAGTCAAACATTAATATACTGTATGAAATCTTGGTAAATATCTTAATATAAAATTTATTTATACATTTCATACAGCATATTCAATTTTGGCTGTCCACTAAACCACCAACTAACGAAATACAATAAATATTTACACAAACAAATATAAATAAGTTGCAGAAACATTTTCATAACGTGTTTCAAATTGCCTTTTCATTTGTTTTGTTGGTAAACAAATCAAACTAAAACCCCTCGGTTAGTTTTTCAAATTGTTCTAGTTTGCTTGTGATTTTTAAAATTGTTCTTACCCGAATAATATTCTACGAGTTAATTAAGAAACTAAAAGGAAAGATAAAGTAAATCTCTTAAGTCATTGTAAAATGTTGAAATGGCAAAGAATTTCAGTTACTCATTTTGATACATTACAAAGAAGAAGAATATAATGTTATAATACTAGGCTAATTACGTCATAAAGAAGTAAAGTTTATTACGTTAAGAATATTAATTACTACAAAACAATAGCCACTATACGGCTTTGTATCTGTGAAGTATTGCGTTGTAAAATATAAATTAACGTGAATGGATGCAGTCAGCTGTGAACGATAAAGATGGAAACAATACAGTCGGTTTTCACCGTCTCCTTTATTTTTCGAGGGAGGGTATAAACACTAATGATCTTTTGTGTACTTTTGTGTAAACTGGCGTAGGCGTTCATTTAAATGATATAAAACAGAAAACACTGTTAATTTGCATTACTACTCAATAGTCACCCTGTAAATAGGTTACATATGAATTTATTACCTAATATTACAAATATTTTATTTTGGTTTCATTGATAAGACGGTTTTCATCGTACCGATATTTTAGTAGTTTTATCTGTACCAATATTTGTATAGAAAATTTATATATTTTTCAGTTTAGTAGTGAACAATTTATCGTCTTAAAACATCAAATAGAGTGAACTTCATACAGTTTTATTATAATATAAATATGATAACGTACGGAGAATTCATTCTTATTCATTATTAAGACGCATTAAGAGACATAGGTGATTATGAGGGACGAATGAGTGTAATGAGTGTAGATGAAGGAGTGCTAACATTGTTCCTTACCAAGATCAACTGATCCTTATAGTAGCCATATATTATTATCCTAATATCCGGGACAACTAAGGGGCCAACTGCTTTACGTGGAATCCAAACGACGTAGTATTGGCCTTATTTTCAGCTAACTGACAGACAAAATATTCAGTTATCTTCCTCACCTAACATCCGGACTCCAAAATTGACATACCAGAGTTCTCTATTAGTGTCCACGTGAATGGCAATGGAGACGCTGTATCAGTATTCATATGACTTATTATAAAGACTATCTCCCACATTCCCCACAGCACTTTGTCCCCAAGTAGTTGGGTTACAACACCTGCACTATTAGTGACGACTTCGTGGAGATTGATTTTGGTAAACTATGTCTAAACTGCTCAGTCCTGAGAACTCACTAACTAACTCAATTAATTCTAATCAAGATTGATTAGGATTTAATATTACAAACTAATTGTTGACTGATAAGATTTATTAGAGGTATAGGTATAACATTATATAGAGTATATAGTATAGAGCAAACAAGATCTACTAGTCTACTGATTTCAGTATAGTAACATCCGGATATTTTATTATCATTTTGGATAGTAGAAAATATATGATAATGCAATATGTATAAACTGTGTCAGAATATATATACAGAAGGATATACTTTCTTATGAAATATACACCGATACATTGAATTATTTCATTTTAGTGTTCTTAAAAAGTTTTTAAGAAACATAAGAAACATCTAGTTTCTGACTCTACGAATACCTGTATATTCTATACATAACGTGTTCTTTCTTTATCGTTTAGACACATATTGATACAAATATTATGTGACTAGCCACGTTTAACATAAAGTAATTAATTCAGATTTTATATCGTAATATACAAATACTGTGTCCATAGGTAATAGTTATACAGCTCAATTAATGAATTTAGGATATAGTATTTCTTATCTTAACACGAAATTACATATGTTTATTTATATGGTATATCCTTTATGTAACATTACAACCACACCAATAACATGTTTTACGGTGCATGTGTAAGGGGGGTTTATTGAGCTCATTTATCCCACAAGAGGCAAGTCTTTGTTTGGAAACAGCAAAATTCACATCCGGAGTGTTGGAGTGTGGGAAATGACCATACTGAAAAGACTTTTACTGTATGTTGTTTCACTTGTTCTCAATATTGTGATTTTCATATTAAATTAACATACTCTGCTTCTTACGTGTATTATAAAAATTTTTTAATAATGAGCATTTACATTTTATGAGTTCTAGGATTGTTATTTAATATATTTATTTTAAAAAACTGTTTATTACATTTTTCGTAACGATTGCTTAAATACGATGGCATTATTTTAAAATCAACAAAAAATGTTTTTAAGATGTGCAATGGATATTAGTTTAAAAAAACTAACATAGTATGATAAAACATGTTTTTAAATTTAAATAGTACTATTTGCTACACATATATTTATTTTTGTTACGTACGTTCACTTGTTCTGTATATGTATTTATGTATTCTGTAAAAATGTAATTATTGATACAGTTATTGTGAATAAACTTCTTTCACAATATCTTGATGTCCAATCAAAGAAACATAACGCAAATGATAGGTGATAAAAACTAACTGTTCGAAAAAGTATAAATTATAATTAGTTTTATATAAATTCAAAAATAACATCCTGTTTATACACGTGAATATTTTATACTATGAGTTGCCACTAAAAGTAGACACAACCAGATATGTCTAGAGTCTCCATCCTGAAGAAGGTAAGGGCTTGGAGGCTGTCCAAGGTATATAACTAGATGAGGGTTGTCGGGTATCGAAAAGCAGATCAATATCTAAGTGGTTCCCTTTCCCAGCCAAACTGTGGATCCTTTATTAACGCTTGTCGTAGGGTTATAATATACAAAACTATTTAAACATCAGTCAAATCTTGATAGTTACATATAGAATACTCGTTCTTACACTCATACCTAAATAAGTACATACATACATATATTCATATCCATAAATAAGTAGAGATAAGTAATATAATGTTTCTAATCTATATCATTACATATTAATGATGCATTAATTAGTTTAAGCAAATGATACGTGTACATGTCACCTATGGTATTATATTACAAAACATATTGTCAGTACATGTCTATGTAGCTCTATTGACATCTTCATAACAAAATGATTTTGTTAGTTTCATATTTTGCTGCAACCAAAACCAAATTTGTTCAGCCACAATAATGATACTCATTTTAATTCATATACATATAAACGATTAGAGCTTAAGTAAATAAATATAAAATAAATCTATAAGTTACAATACCTATTAAAATATTTAATATATATACGTCCAAATTATATTGACTGCAGTTTTTTTTTTTTAATGTTATCGTTAACGGAGTTTTTTTTTTTTTTTTTTTTTAGTGCGGGATCGATATCTTATTTAATCTTACTCTACCCACTCTCCTTGGACAATTGATCTGTTTTGAGAAATTCTAAGACAGTGAGGGAGGGAACCAGTACAGTATAAGGTGAATGTTACACACAAAAATATCTAGACAAGGTCAGGATTCGAACCTGCACTATCTTTAACCAAGGATCAAATTCCTCATTTCTTAGACAATTCGGAAAACTATTCTCCCAATTACACAAATATTAATTGAAATTATTCCTTTAATTCCTATGGTGTAATATAATTTACTTAAAGTGATATAACTTAAACGTTCCTTATAGGAAATCTGGCCAGCAAATGAAATTTCATTTTAAATATGGTTGGTTGAAGAATTACATTCAATTGAAGACTTTCCCTTTTTACACATCAGTATTTATCTTAGTACAGTATTTTGTTCGATGACAAATTACTGCTAATAATTGTTACAGGTAATTAAACTTTACGTTACAGAAAAATACATTATTTTTTTAACTTATAATATCACTTTAAACATGAAAAGTATGTCCATCCAACAATATATTCTGCTACTAACGGTCTTATATCTGTTTATTGTAAACTCTTAGGAAGAACTAGATTCTGAAGTAAATTTTGTACGCTTTTTGGTTTATTTTATCAAATATAGTGCAATAAGGGCAGTATCATTTATGAAATATGGACAAATTTATTGATTTATTATTTGATAGTTTACACTTAAGTATTTGTGTTGTTAAAAATAATATACCAAACGTGTTTGAAATCTCAAAAAATTTAAATGTATGGTTTTTATGGTTTTATGAAAAGAATAACATAAAACATTGTTAGTAAGGTACAATTGAACCTTTTGATCATAAACAATATACAAAGTTCCTAAACCTTACACTACCAGACTTTTAAGTACAAAAGGAAGTACCCTTTGATTTGTCTCAAACAATCTTAACTCCATGTTATCTTTACAAAGCAGTATTCCCTTTCGTAAATGTTTGGCCACTAATCTATAACTGTCTAAATTAAATGTGTATCGGCTTATATTACGGTAGTTGGTATCCATTGTACGAACAGTACTTATTACTACATTATAAATATTTTCATTAGGAGTAAATTTGTTAGGTTAGGTACAAAAAAACTGAGACATGCAGTTTGCGGAAAACGTTAGACATAAACGGTTTTTGCCTTTTTTAATAATGGCCGCATCTGTAAAACTAAACCAGTTGTGACTAACTTTTTTTTAATATTTAAAATCTTATTTAATATCTTAATTAGGAGTTGTATGAAACATTTTACCAATATAATTAAGGATATGACTATTTTATAACATCCTTTTTTATATGAAATCATTTAATTAAGGTGGTTCGTTCACACTCATTATAAAGTACAAACATTAGAACTAACGTAGCCTCATGAATGTTAGATAGTTCTTCACCTTTAAGTAAGGCTTTGCGATTAGTGATAAGCTGTCCATTTGTAAAGACCTACTGACCTGTGTGGTCTTATTTATCAACTGTTCTCTGTCGAGTGTGTGTTGGACATCTGCGGTCACTTGACAACTCTGAGATCGTACCAGGGGGAGGGGGTTAGCAAATCAGACCAGAAGGGGGCAGTTGCATAGTGATTACACCATGAGCATTACAAGCTGAAACTTATTGCATTGCATACACACATGGACATCATTGAAAAACTTGGTCACCACGGAAAGAAATAACGAGGGATAACAAAAATAGGTATAAAATGATATTGGAAGGGTGACCCAAATCTATTTCCTATTATATTTTCACCCATAAGCCCCACGTTCCAAGATAACTTAAAGAATATATTTTTACACTGTGTTTATTGAATAATAAGTGCTAGGATTTATACAAAATGTTTTCCACTGAATATGATAAATTTACTTAACTTTATGTATGTTTTTAAATTTAAACAAAAATTTGTATTTATTTAAACATAATAAAATACTTTTAACATTTTTACAAGTTGTGTAATAGTTATTAATTTGTTATCTATTTGTAGGTGCAGCCTAGTGATCAATCTAACGGTCGAGTAATAATGACGTAATCGAAACGGCCGAGTAGAAAAAGAACGTCTTAATGGAAACTTCTTCAAAATGAAACGTCTTCAAATTCAATAATTGATTATCATCATATTAAAAGTCTTACACTGAATTGATTAATAATTTTAATAAAACACCTTTCATTGCACTTCGTAAAAATTATTACTCTACTAATTATGTTAGTAGCCATACCTTGTTAGCTAACTTATATATTTAAAAGACACACTTTTAAACTGTTATTAATTATTTATTTTTATTATTAATTATTATTAATTATTTATTATTATTTATTTATATTATTTATTAATTATTTATTTATTATAATTGATCTATCTAGAGTTCAAGCAGAAAATAATAATTAATAAAAATTAAATGGTAAGCCTTTTAATATGATAGTGGTATTTAAAGACGTTTCTTTTTGGAACTAAACAATGTATGTCTTAAATATAAATTCCTCCTGGAGGAATGGTTTATCTGCGGTTAAGGGTCCACCATGAGGGTGATATACTACGATGTTGTAGATAAATGACGTGGTGGTCCAAGTTATCAGCGTTTACAGAGACTGTGAATCTGACACGTGTAGGGACGCCTCCAGGAGGTATGATTTATCTGCGGAGAAGGGTCCCGCATAAGGATGATACACTGCGATGCTGTGGATAAGTAAGAAGTAATCAGTGTTCACATATAGGATTCTGACTATAAGGTACCCACCCGTTCTTGAGAAATAATTTTGGGAAACATCATTTGGAGACTAATTTGTCTATTTGTACGAGTCTCGTACAAAGGAGAGTGATAATTTGTAAAGATATTTGCACACAATACCATTCATGTGTCCTCTACTAACAATAATTGTATAGGTTTAAAAATCTATTCAATATCAAATATTGCAGTTGGTGTTCTGATGACATGTCGTAAAATCAAATCAACCAACCATAAATATTTTTGTTTATAGTAATTTAACAAAATAAAAAGAAATGAATAAAAGAGAGATTGTAGTCCATTTAGTTTTTTCGAAGAGCTTTAATGATTATTTAGATAAAATAAAATGGAGACCAAAAGAAGTAAGTCAACTTTCTCAGGATATTAAGCCTTTATTAAAGATTTTTTTTCTTAAATCAACTCTTCTTGTGATTTTTAAAGCTTAAATCTTAATAATATACATTATAGTATTAGAAATGATTCTTTACAACAAGTATGTGCTTGATTATACGTGGATCTAGGAATGAAAACCGTAGTTTGTATATTACAGTTTGTTATGATTATAAAGGGTTTATTAAAAATTAATTGTTAACATAATTAACTTATTTTCACCATCATCATAAAATTATATGGCCTGCAATTGTGAAAAATAATATGATATTGAAAATATTAATGATACCACAGTTATTTATTTAGTAAGAATGAATTATTTATTTTGATAAATATGGCCATGGCGAAAACTAACTAACTGTAAAAAGATTTTATATTTAAGCGACTAGAGTCACAAATAGAATCTGTGATTTCCTGTTAAAAGCTCATCATGGTGCTATCTACACTATTTACATAATAACTGAGGATCTTGACGTAGTTACAAAAAAATTAAGATTCTAATTGTAACGCGAAATAAATTACTGCAAACATTTTTTTTCGAAATTTTGGAGACTTACATTACCAACTGTCTATTGTCTTATAGATTTAATAATAATAAATAATTTTAAAAATGTTACGGTTGCAATCGATTAAATTTAAATAAAATAGGAATATTTGTCTAAATAAATTTCAAATACTTATTTGATGGAACAAATC
Source organism: Stictocephala bisonia (assembly GCA_035578905.1). Classification (NCBI taxonomy): domain Eukaryota; kingdom Metazoa; phylum Arthropoda; class Insecta; order Hemiptera; family Membracidae; genus Stictocephala; species Stictocephala bisonia. The sequence goes on from JAQJVL010001321.1 coordinate 42,192, forward strand.
TTATAAACAATTAGCTCAGTATAACATTATTGATTCCAATCACCCTGTTTAATTTATTTTAATATTTTTTTACTATCACTGCTGTGTAAATGGAGAACTTTTGAAATGTAGGCTTATTTGTATCTTAGTTTAGTTTCATTTTTATTCAGAATAGTTCAAACGAAAACTGCTTTTTGAGCAATTTAATTTTATCTTCAATGATTTTTATGATTGCTGTCAAAACCAAACAATATATACATACATATAAATATTTTATAATTTAGTTTTAAAGTGTATGATAACAAAGTTATTACATTATTTAGTAAGATTGGTTTCCAAGGTAAATCCAAATGTCCTTCCATACTATGTAAGTAAAGTAAATACGTGTACAATTAATAAAAATGTGTCAATACCATTAACGATAGCCTAAACGGTGGTGATTTGTTATTTGTATAAAGGTTTTGATTTGGGAAATCGCAAGTTCTTTAGATAAAATGAATTCTTTAATACTATAGGCGAATAATTAAAATCGCCTGAAGTCTGCTTGACTGAAGGAATACAAAAAGTAAAAAAAAAGTTGTAATAATAACTGCTAACTGGTTTTAATCTCATTTTAAATCCCAGAGTACCATATTTATCACTAATTCCTTCTATTGACATACGTCATTATAGAGATTTTAAATAAGCTTAACTAAGGTGAAAAGCAAATGTTTTAGTTTAAATGAAAATATCCTTTACTATTTATGTTATAATAAATCAACTTGATTATGACAAATAAGTAATAATGTGGAATCTATAAACCAGAAGTCAAAATCTTGTTCAGTCACCCAGGTAATTTACCATGCTATACGTAAAGAACAATCAGTATAAGGTAACAATCAATAAGGTAAAAAAAAATTAAAATAGTTAAAAAGTCTGTTCTATCCCCTCTAAAGAATAAGTTAAACTGCAAGTTTACTAATGCGTAGTTTAGTTCACCATCGTACAGTTTAGAAACATGATGATAAAACGAAAACTGTTCCATAAACGAAAGGTAAAAAAACAACTTATATAAAATTACCTGTCTGTTGATATATTGAGAAAGTTGGAGGTGCAACATGCTGTTGGAGAAAAGTTTGATTCTTAAATTAGTTGGACGTAACCTTGATAACATTTTATTTGTAAGTAAATTTTCAATTTCAATAATACTGTAGTGTAATTATTATTTCATACATACTGACAATTATTTAAATATTTAACCATTGATGAATATTATTATTTTATGTACGTACGTGATTACAAATTTCATTTATATTTTAAAATAAAAATTTCAAATCAATATATATATATATATATTGATTTGAAATTTTTATTTTAAAAATATAAAATTTTTATTAAATCGTCTTAATTTCAAATTATACGAATTGAGTTTCGTAAAATGGTAGTAGTTGATAGTTACATTTTTCATAGAAAGATCTTGTTATATTGTACATTAGAAAAACTATGTGAATTTCAGGTATCTGAGGTATTTATTTTAAGGGAAATGTGCTTCATGTGAAAGAGGTGTCTGAATTTGTACATATGTTTGTCCCCCCATATTTTGGCAGTTTTGTCTTTACAAGTGCTAAATATGTTCTTACAAAATTTACTATTTTGTTACAGTACCTTGTTAACATGTAATGTTTACTAAAATAAGAACCAGTTTAATTATTTTTAAATTAATTTTTCACTTCAAATGGAAGTTTGATACATAAATGATCTTTGTAAAAGCAGCACCATTAAAATATTTATTTCTATTGATGATATTATTAAGATACATCATTGGCTATTTAATTAAAAATGTAACCGGGATAAGTTTACATTATACATCTTCCTTTTTTAGGTTTATACACAATTTATTATGTACATGTGTTAAAAAATACCTTTATAAATTAATAAATCCAAGCAATTATTACTATTCAGGTATGTATATTCTTCTTATAAATAATTTAATTATATATTCTTTATTCGGTACATACACTAACTTCAATTAATTATCCTGGTGAAGTACCAATAAGTTTCCTTCTTCCTTACGCTTCAGAGCACTACGTACATACCTTTCTACCCTACATACTCACCCTAACCTAACCCAACCTACATACTTACTAATCTAACCCACACTAACCTAATTGTATTTGGGTGTTACATAACGGAATGCAACCGATTTTTAAAATACATAACTTTTAACTTTGTTACTCTAAACATATTTAATATAAAATGTTTGATACGATCATAAATACTTTTATAATACAAGGATTTGTTAAGTAATTAATTATTGATACAATTAACTCACAGTACTTTTTTATAAATACCCAAATCAAACAACCAGCTTACAGGGATATCTTATAAGCCTCTTAATGTTCTAACTTGCTTTATGCCTGCTCTAATCTACTGGGAAAGGAGACATTTTATAGAAGTAATAATTTATTTTGTTGAGGAGCTATATATGAATAGATTTCTATCACGATTGTGTTTCACTTTGATTCCAAATTAGTAACTTATCACAGTGAAAATGTTTATAAACACAATTATTACGGGTGTATTTTTGCTATTTATTCATATATATAATACTCAAAGCAATAAATATATTTTTATGTACAAATGTATAACATAAACATTTTTCCGTTTTACATATTAATTTGAAAAATTTTTCGTTGTTGATGGTGGTAGAAACAACATAGCCCTACTTTTTACAAAGTTCCAATGTAATTGGAGAGCTGGAGACAAATGATTCTCTTTTGTAGAATCAGCTTTTTGGTTTTACCTTCTACCAATCCGTAAAAGCTTTTCCTCATTGTTATGTTTTCTCTTATGTTGTCCATTTGGCTACTTAAACTTTTGAAGACTAATATATGTGCATATAAAATGATTTTTGTTTTCTGATTTCAACGAATTACATTTATCTCAGGCTTATTCCTTTTTAAACTTACTGTCAAAGAGCAGACTAAACATCAAATGGTAATCTCTCGAAGAAAATCCTTGATTATATTACTTACAAATAAATATATCATTTTATAGGAATATTATGAGGGTAATTTGTTTAGTTTGTGAGGTCTGCTACTACAGCTAGTTTAAACTGCTTTACATGTACATGGAACTACACTAATACTCCATTACTAGACATCGTAAAGCTGATAATTACAGAATCATATTTTAGAAAGAGGCGAGCAACAAATCTGAGTGTTTATAAAATCAATGATTTTTTACTATTTTATAATTCTTATGTATTTTTTTTTAATCCAACCAAACGACTCAACATTTATACTGTTACATTATTAATGGCTTTATAATATTTAATCATAAATCTAAAAAAATATTACTTTGTCTGAATTATGAAACTGCATGGATAAAAAACAAATAAATCATTATTTTGTTGTAATTTATTTCACTATTTGACAGAGATATATGTTTTGTTGGCGGTTGTCTACATGTAAATTTTGTTCCCAAAATCATAAGCTCAAATGACTACATCAAATATATTCTGTCAGTTTTTAATATAAGTTAGTGTTTTTCTCACAAACATCAACCTGATATTTTTTTTTAGTTTCACAATTTAATAGTACACTTTTAAAGCTGGCTCTAAAATATTGACTACTTTTCTTCTTAAAATATGAGTTTTCTACCAGTTATTTGATTTACATTATTATTTGAAACATATATTTAAATGTTATATGATTTATTACTTTCCTTAGATGAATTATAGTTAAATATACTATCTAATTTACACAACTCATACTTGTATTATTGTTGAGAATTGAGAATATATCATATGTATTCAGTTAAAACATATTTAGTGAGTTTAAAATTATATATAAAATCAAATATTGTAGATGATGATTGAATTATTGTACTTAATTGATAGTTCTAAATAGATAGTTTATTTTGTTCAGTAATATATTATCTCCTAAGCACTTACCAATGATTATAATTTTAATTGATCATGTATCAGTTTTAATTGTAGAAGCAAGAAAAATTAAAATAATTCAACAAGGTAAATTAAAAAAAAATATTATTCGCTGTTGGCATAACTTTAATTTAAAGTGTCATTAATTTTCTTTATTACTATACTTATTTTTGAACTGTTAATGATCGTTAGGTAATGTTTTTATCAAGTTCCCTGGTAACTGTAGTAGGCCTGATATCCAAGTTAAGCTGGGGAATAATAAAAATCGGCCGGATCAGACTTTGTATTTCCAAATGTCTCATTTACACACACACACACACACACACACACACACACACACACACACACACACACACACACACACACACACACACACACACACACACACACACACACACACACACACACACACACACACACACACACACACACACACACACACACACACACACACACACACACACACACACACACACACACACACACACACACACACACACACACACACACACACACACACACACACACACACACACACACACACACACACACACACACACACACACACACACACACACACACACACACACACACACACACACACACACACACACACACACACACACACACACACACACACACACACACACACACACACACACACACACACACACACACACACACACACACACACACACACACACACACACACACACACACACACACACACACACACACACACACACACACACACACACACACACACACACACACACACACACACACACACACACACACACACACACACACACACACACACACACACACACACACACACACACACACACACACACACACACACACACACACACACACACACACACACACACACACACACACACACACACACACACACACACACACACACACACACACACACACACACACACACACACACACACACACACACACACACATACACAACTACAAAGACAGACGTGAACCTACATGTAAACCAAAAAGGGGTTTTGTTGTAAGTGAGGAATAATGATGTGAACAAAGTACTGGGGTTTCTAAAACCTTCTCGCCAAGTTAATGGAAGGGTAGAAGACAAATGATCACCTACTTTTGTCCCATCAGCTGTTTAGTTTTACTTCCAACCTATCTGGCTAATCTTCATTTCTTTACGCATTTTCACAAAATGTTTAGGTTTTACAAATCTTTGAGCCTTAACTGTTTAGGTACAGATTAAAAGTTTAATTATACAATGGTATAATCTCTTCAGCACACGTTTTAAACGTAGAAGGGTAGGCAATTACTATCTTTATTTATTAACTCGATTTTCTAATTTTATTTATATGCACTTAGGTACATATACTAAAATTTAATTTTTCAGTTTCAACTTAAGAATACCAGCATTTTAATATATTTTACATAGTTATAGTTTCCTTTTCCATTTTAAACTTCTTTACATGAGGAGGCACTTAAGTATTATTTAGAGTTAAATATTTAAGATTTACTCCAAAACCATTCTTTTGAGCGGACTTAAATGTTTTAAAATGTTTAAAACAAATAGTTCTTATTAAGGTTATAATAAAGCTCAAAGAAAATTAATTTCTTTCAACACTTAAAAAATATGGAGGGTCTAAAATGGGACACACTGTTTAGAATAAACAAAGTATTAATATTAAATGTTTATCCCTGTGCAGTAAGTATCCTAAAATATTTAATTACTAGTCGGATTTTTATTATTAAATTGAATTGATTCGCTGATTGAAAATGAGGGTTAAATAAATATATAAGGGTTATATGCATTTGTATAGTTTTAATTTTACTCAAGATTTTAACAACAAGTGCAAGGAAGTTAAAGTATTAAAGTAAATAGGCTACAAATATTACTGTGAATATAAAACTAACAGAATTTAGTGTTTGAACGTTACTGATAAAACAAGAAAAACAATTATACAAAAATTACAGTTAACAACACCTCCCTACCCACAAAATATATCTCTAATACCTTTAGCTCGATGAAATTACTGAATTAAAAAAAAAATTACAATAATTACAACAAAACAACAACAATTAAAACTGTCTATGACTATCTTCTTTTAAAAAATATAATATTTGTCCATAAAAATAGTTTCATAATCAGCATACTACAGACATAGAACATAAGTAACTGAACGTAAGAAAACACAATTTTATTACAGAAATATACTAAATGTACAAATATTGAGTTATACTAATGGGGATGCGTCAAGATTCCTTTGTTAATCCTTTTTTTATAAAGAAGATTCACATATTTTGAAATCGATCTGTAGTACATTCTGTAAATATATAGTAATAAATTATTATTTTGTGACATTTGCGGTTATTGATAATAGCATAAACATCGGACTATATAAAATGTAAGTTTACCTTCAGAAATGTTAAGATACGGGAAACAAAGAATGAAAAGTTAAAATACAGCAGCTTACTGTAAGAAGGGTTTGGTGGAGAAAACAAACTCCTGGAAGCGGCTTTATTCACTAATTCTACTTTAGAGCTATTTAACATTAGTTGGATTACAAAGAAGACAATTTACTGAACGGATTTTAGTTTTAACTTACTTTTATTTAAGATTCGTACATTTATTAATTTAGTGACGGCCGCATTTGCATTCGCAAAATGTTCATGTATATAATTGTAGAACAAGTTTCACTTAAAACTTTGTTATTAGCTTTCTATTCGTATCATTATATTGTACTGATGTATAAGATGGACAAAATACTTCTTCTAACAGTTTACTAAATAAAATTATCAGTACATAATAAGTTATATTCTATTAATATATTTAAGAAATTTATGAAACTATTATATAACATAAACGGTTAATAAATGTCTCTTACATTTTTCTAATTGCTATAATTCTAACAATAAACAGCTGACAACTAGAAACAAAAAAATTTGATGAAAAATATATGTTTTTCTGTAAAATAAATGTTTTAACAGAAAACAAAATTATTACCATTAATATTTGGATATAACTGTTTTTACTGACTCATGTACCATTTATAGACTTTAACTTGTTATTGATGTTCGAGTTGGAGAAGGTTAAAGAAGTTAAAATTAATTATCGTCTTATTTTACCAGGCGAGGTTAGGGCTAAGAAGTCCTCTCTAACACTTAACCTGGGGAGCAACGACTTACAAACTACCACCAGTGACTTGGAATGCGGGTGCGTCCCGCTCTTGGACGGGATCGCTCAGACGGTCACCCATCGAAGGGACAGCCACGCTCGATGTTGCCCGACTCCGCTTCTTGCGATAGCGTCGTAACCCTCCAGTAAAAGCTACTGGCAATTTATTTTATTTTACTAGAAGTAATTAGGTCTAAGAACCATCTCTAAACATTAATTGGGAGACCAGTAGCTTTAAGGTGACTCTCGAACCACAACCAGTGATGAGGCAAGCAGGCTATGTGCAAGGACGGGTTTGCTTATCTATCATCCTTCCAAGCAACAGCATATTTTAGCATTGCTTAATATGTTGTTATCTTGTAGTAACTATGGAACAGATAGTTCAAGGCTATTGGCGATATTAGTGATTGAATGTAGCATAAGCATTTCACTCAGAAAGACAAGGCATTCTTTTAGACTACGCACTCACACTTTGTACTGTCACGTAATGGTATGGACAAACTTCCGGAATGTTAAAATTTATTTCAATATACACAATATTCCAAATTGAATATATTGAGAATATATTCAAAATGGATTTTTAAAATATTCCCAATTTTGTGGGTAACATAACTTTTACAGATTTTAAGAAAATGTAGTGCATCAATTTAAAACTCAGTTAACTTGATAAAACATATCAAATTTTACTTAAAAGACTTCAGCAAATTTCTTTTATTGTTTAATAGATTGTATATCACTCGCAAATGTTTGGCCTCGTCACTGTTATCTGACTGTAGCACGAGTCATTACCGATTTATTCACAAAGCAGATAATAAATACACGCCCCATTTAGTGTAGTAAGTGTTATCATAAGGGCATTAAAAATACTAAACTATTCAAAACAACTTTATATTACCTATTGTTTCAAATTAAATCTTCTAAATAAAATCTTATAATATGTTATCTTGTATTAGTGGTGTATTTGTGCGCGTACTTCTGAACAATGACTACATATAGGGCATTGCATTTATCTGTGAACTTATTAATGTTGATTATGTTGTGCAGTATGACTTTTGTAAATACAGATAACATTCGTAATGATCTAAAAATGCACAAAAACTGGAACATTTTACCTGGAGAGAATGAATGTGGCTACAGTTCCTCAGATCGAATCATTGGAGGAAGTGCAGCTCCACTCGGTAAATATCCTTGGATTGTTCGTCTGAAATATACAATCAACATGTATGAGGAAGTTTTTGCGTGCGCAGGAACAATAATCAGTCAAAGATACATTCTAACAGCGGCTCACTGTGGTCCCGAAGTGCTTGGAAACGGATATGATCCAGAATATATAAATTTGGTAACGGTTCACTTAGGAGAAAACAAAATCAGTACCTACATAGACTGTGAGAATGGTGTCTGCGCTCCCCCAGTGCAGGAAGTAAAAGTTGAAAGTCATTTTTGTCATGAATATTTCATTGAAGAACAGTATCATAACGACATCTGTATAGTGAGAACAGCAGAACCGATTGTGTTTAGTGACTTTGTCTATCCTATCTGCTTACCTTATTATGATTCATTTTTGTCCCAGAGCTATGTTGGCTATAAGATGGAAGTGGCTGGATGGGGAATAGACAACATAGTTACTCGGAGCTCTAGTGACAATTTAGAGGTCGTAGTAGTGCCCGTCATAGATATTGGTACATGCAGAAATTTAACTGATGATTATGATGATGTCAAAGTAATTACTAGAAACCAAATTTGTGCCGGAGGTTCCATCGGCTTTGATTCCTGTGGTGGTGATTCAGGTGGTCCTATGATGAAGCCATATTCAATTGACAGTCCACCAAGATACTTCATTATTGGCGTTGTTTCTTATGGGCCAACACGTTGCGGGGCAACTAAAATACCTGGCTTATACACTAGAGTGGACAAATACTTGACTTGGATTTTGGATAATATTAGAGAGTAAAATGAACACTACAATTGAAAATTTTGAGTTTTTAAAAGGTATGATTCAAAATAAAGTTTTTAGTGAATTTAAATTAATTGTTTATCTTATTCTGCCTTAACGTAATATGTAGTTATTGTAATGTATATACAGGGGACATGGAGACAATTTTGCAGCAACGTTATTTTTTACCATGGATAATTTGATAATTTATTTTTTTTTTTAACAGTGTTCCATAAAGTATAATTGTTGATCAGAATAATTTACTTAAAACCATAAAATTGCGGTGAAATGATATCGTTCAAATTAGTTACTTTGAAATTCAAACTTACGTAAGTTCAAACCAAACTTACTTTGGGATAAACCTTACGAAGTCGGGTTTGCAGCAATTATATTCTCTTAAAAAAGACCTTACAATTTGATACCAAACTCGACCTAGGCTTACGTTGAGGATTTCCGTTCAACTCCTCATGGGCTGTCTCTCTGAAAAGATTATAAGTCGGTTATGGGGTCAAAGATTATGTTTTTATAACCATGATTATGTGCAATATTTCAATTTGTACAACCTTACTAATGAAAATTAAATAATATTTAATATTAAAACATATTTGTATAGTAAGAATAATTATATATATATATATAAATAAATGGAATAAAATATAGGATTATGCTACTAAACAATTATTTGTACGTTTAGCTCTACATTATAAATAGGGGAAACTAAGACAACCATAGTTTTAAAAAGCAAATAAAGGTGGATGGAAAGACTACCAACCAGAGTACATCAAGCTACGTTGATAACATTTGAAAACTCCTTATATTGTTATGTCAGTGGTGCCTTTATTGGCCCTTTTTATTTTCATTTCCTCTACACATTTACCTGTCCGTGCATTTCTCCTTGAGATCTTTACGTTTCTAGTATTATAAATTGAATGTTTATCATAAAATTAACAAATATATTTGTAATGAAATATAAAAAAAATTACTTTAAAAACTGATACTAATCAATTTTCCAATCATCAAAATTTAGTTTTAGTTTGAATACGAACATATATATTCATCTACATTATTTTTCGTCAAGGAAAAGACTTTTACGTTCCCCTGTCCACATCAGCTAGTCCACTGGGCTCTTTCTGAGACCAGTATATATTTACATCTGAATACGTATTTCAATATTGTTTTGTATTCAATCATAACAGATAATAATTTTAAACAATTCAAGATAAATTCTAATGTAAAATATTTCGGTGTTTTGATATATTTGTGCTATTGTATTTAATATAGTATATAGTGGCGTTTACTTAGTATAGTATATAGTATTAGTGAAAACTGTAGTATATATAACCTTTAACGATTCTGAACCCGTATCTTAACAAGTAAAGGTGCAACATACTTAAAGTTACATGAAATGAAACATTTAAAGTGAAATTTTTCATTTATAGTAAGAATAAAAAACTTCTAAGAGATTTGAAAGAATACTATATTCAGTTCATTTGATCGTATTCCAATGTGTTTGTGTTTTTGTCAATTCCCATACTTATTGTCATATTTAATACTAAAGAGAATACTAATATATTTAAAGGATCATTTGTTATTTTTTATACACAATAGCAGTCTATGTGCTTTAAAGAAATCGTTTGCTGGTAAATTACATCATATATCCTTCCTGAGTTTAGGCATCTTAGATTTGAAATGCTTGTTATATACTATTCGTTTTCCACTCGCAATAGTCATCGAATACTATAGAGGGTGACTCACAATAACAAACTTGGAAGGGTATTAATTGTTGTAAAGTTTATATGATGTCCTTAGCCGGAGTGGTAGCCCAGTTTTTAAGGCTTCGGACTGCAAAATCCTAGGTCGAAGGTTCTAAACCAAAACAGAGCTAACGGTCTCTTCAAAACAATTTCACCAACAGGCCTGTATATGTGCACCGGCAAGTGAATTTATTGATAAGTTTTATGAAAATGTCCGTTTTATAATGAGTAGATACTACCGTAAATATATAAATATATTAAAATTAATTTTTAATAAATGCCCATCTCTATTCCGAAATAAATGCACTTATTTTATATATACTGTATATAATTTTATGTGTTTAATATTGAAGAGCATTTGTTTTGATGTTACATATTTCTGTATGAGAATTACTTTGAAATTAATTGTAAAATGTAATAAAAAAGGGTTTCAACTTTTTTCAAAGGCTGCTATTTTTTTTGTGAAAAAAAAATAGGAATTCTGATTAATCTTAATATGTTTGGCTCTTAAAAAGTGTAACAGTACAGTAAAGTATAATATAAACAAAAACAAATAGATTACAAAAAAATTTCGCATTCGTTATAAAAACATTATATTGCAGTAAAGAAAATGAATATGTTTTGTAGCTAAAATAAATTAAAGCTACTATTTATTTTTGATATGTTGAACAACTTAAATGAGAGATTAAAATAAAACTTCTTCAATGATCAAAATTTTTCTTTATTTTTCTTCTTATAAATAACTTCAACAAATTAATCTGGTTTCTTTTTAAAATAATAATAAAAACGAAAATATAAAATCTCTTATTTTATTGACTCAATGGAACATATATAAATTAAAACAACTCTTCCAAAATTATAAATTAAATATCTTCAGACCAGAACCTTTTTATTTATTTGACTTTTTTGTAAATTTCTTTAAACCATTAAATCAAAAATTTCAAAGTTCAAAATTGTAATAAATTGTTTTAAAATTCTTTAAAATATAAAATTTATTCAAATTCAAAATTGCTTTAAATTTAAAAATTGTTTATAAATTTTTTTAAATTTGTTTTAATTGCGAAATTGCCTCCGGGATATCTGGAACCAAAAGAAATAACCAGCTTTTAGTGACTTGAAAGATTTTTTTCTTTTACTTACAAAGTTTAAGAGCAAAACCAAGAAAATCAAAACACTCTAAAAACTGTCACTAGAAGAGTGACTTCAAACCAGAAACAAGTTTAACCGCGCATGCTTGGTGGATCTCACCCTATCTACGGAAACCCTACTGAAAAACCTAACTAAAGAAAACTCGTAAAAATTACTTACGTAGCTGTCCTGGAGGTTTAAATCCAAAAATGACCACAACAAAGCACGACCGGCATACACCCTCTCACTCACACGTGAACCAAGAAAAATTGCCGTACAGGTAAAAGTAACACCGAACGGTTAAGTCGCCGTGTAGATCGAACGTGGTCACAATTCGGAAGATATCGTCGAACTCCCGGAACGCTCGCAACCCTTCCACCAACGGACTTACCCCCTCTTGACTCTAGAAGCTAAACCAACCAATTAGAACCCTTTAAACCAGGACATCTGAACAGGTAAGGCTAACTAAACATGTTGCCTTCAGAAAACATGTCGCATGAAATTGACAGGAAATTAACTGACGTGAAAATAATGGTTATTTAGCTAATTTATATGGGAAAAAACTATTTTTTTATTTGAAAGGGGAAAATTCAGATTTTTTTTAAAAAATTGGAGAATTTATATTGAAAACTTTTGGTAAACAAACCAAACTCCTAAACCTCTCAGTTCTTACAATATTTAACATTTTCTAAATACAATTTTCTAATTGAATTATAATGAAACAATTAACAATTGTTACAGTTTCTATTCCATATTTTATCGTAATGCCAGTAAAATATAATAGGTTACACTAGAAAGGTAGTGTTTAGTGAATGTATGCTAGAGTTCTGAGTAATTACAACCAATAACAGTACAATTATAGTGGCAGCTACACACAGAGTATTTTTGGCCACCCAGCCACAATCTCCTTTGGTTGAACCGTTTGACATACAGCGATCCTATATAATGCAACTCTGATAAATCCCATATGGCAAAGATTGCGAAATTATTTTTGACGCATTTAAAACACAAGGTGTGCCCAAAATTGATCACAGACTCGATTATTGAAAATAAAAAAAGCAACAAATGTCATATGGGACACATCATTTTAGAGGTGATGCGCTATTTGAACAATATTTGAAGTATTGTTTAAAATGGCAGGGAATTTTTGGAAATTGTTTAAATTTTTTTATTTTACTGTGTTAAATTTGTACCTAAAGTAAATTGTATTTTGAAATAAATTTTTTTTACAGTTGTTGTTTTCTCCATCTACTCTAATTTACAAGTTATTTTAAATAAAATAGACGTAGGATTGCTTATGGAATTAGTCCTAAAAATTTGTCAAAGCATGTGGTTGCTTTAAGATGGCGTCCACCTCATTTCCCCTTAATTTACGTTTTACCCTTAAGGCAATTCCTAAAAGCGATGGAAAGGAATGTTCAATATCCAGTTATGTCGGCACTGGTGGTGCAGTGCTGTAACCCAGCTACATGGGGACAAAGTGTTTGGGAGATTGTAGGCGATAGGTTGGATGCTCGGTCCTCTTAATACCGACATAGCGTCCGCTTGATGTTTGCTATCAGCGTGGACACTACTAGAGAAGTCTGGAGTGTCCAGGTTGGGTGGTAGTCATTGTGCGGATGTTGTGTGGGGGAGATAACTGAGTATCAGGCTTGTCAATTAGCTGAAAATCAGACCAGCACTACGTGGTTCGGATTCCACGTAAAAACTGTAGGTCCCTTAGGTGCCCTGGCTGTTGGGCATTAATAAATTGCCCTTTCTGAGGAACAGTTGAACTCAGTTAGTAACCAGACTACACTCATCCACACTCATCCTACACTCATATAACCTTTCATATTCGCCTTAAAATACGCACATTGTGTCGGCGTCTCATATGTAAGAATAAGAATAAGTAAGAATAAGAAGAATAAGAGTATATCTGCAGACTTAACCTGTTTGAGGAATACAAGCTAAGTCCCCCCACCAGACAGTATATGGTTGAGAGATTCAGAAATGCAGTCCACTCATAGCAAGGGTGGGAATGAAATCCTGCAAGTTGTTATTAGCTTTAGAGCTAGTGTTAAGCTAAGTGGAACATAGCATATAACCTAGTTGTTAAACTGTAAGAATATATATTTCAAATTATAAGTATACTGAAATAAAACTTATGCAAGTAATTATATATATTTTATAATTTGTAAACTGTAAAAGTAATATTATTTTCCCCGACTCTTTATTTTATTTGATTAATTATGGTAATATAGAAGGATGTTGAAATTATATTGAAATAAGCCTTTTTAAAATACGTCATAAATTAAAAAATTTAGAAACGAAAATTACATTTTCAGGATTGTAATTTTACCACATTTCATTTTTATGTGCCATACGACTTATATTCTCCTTTGAACTTTTTTGGGCATGTGACTGCAAAGTTTTCTGAATTAAAAAAATTTGGGGCTGCAATAAAAACTTCCAAAAATAATCATGGGATGTACCATGTGAACGCTTATCTAGTGCTCTTTCTAATAAAAATTCACACTTGCAAATGTTGGTACAGAGATAGCATAGTATAGAAAAAACTCAACAAAGTCTAAAAATCCCTGCCATTTTTACGAGACAATATATTTTAAAATATTTTTGAGCAAATTTTCAATGTTTAAAGACGTTTAAAATAAAATTCCACGGGATATTTGTGGCTAATTTGATTTCAAATATTCAAATATGTGACCATTTTCAGGCTAACCCAGCATTAATAAGCATTAATAAATAATGTTCTCATAAATGTTTTGAGAACATGGATTGACAATGATTTTAGATATTAAATCGTAATATATCCAGAATAAACCTGATTATTTTAGTGATGCGAAGCTTATTTACAAATAGCTTAGCTCATTAATTTATTACACGATAACGAATAATTACATACTGCAGTGAATGATATACACCCTGTATTTTAAATGTGTCAATAAGTCACCCTCTACTCTGTTAGTAAGAAGGTTCTGAGCACAGATCCAAAGTTCAAGATAAACGGGAGGAGTTTTTGTATTTACTTAAATGGAAAATATGCATTTCTCAAATAACAAGTAATTTGAATATCTCCTGATTTCTTTACAAAAGGGAGAAACATGTTTATAAGACAATTTAGTAGAACGATTCAAGGATCCTACCACAGATAACTAACTGTGTCTTATGGTAAGTTAGTTATATGTGATAATATATGCACATTTATGACACCAAACACGTTTATATAAAAAATGCATTTTAACAGGGTATTTAATTGAATATAAAAGTTTTATGCTTAAAATGAGTTTCTTTAAATACACTGATATACATATCGATGTTATCTCAAAAACATTCTTGGAGTGAGATTTTTCCATATGTTTTAACTAACCCACACTGTACAAAAGTTGGACTGCTAAGCATAATTTTTGTTTACATGTCTACTAATAACTTTTTATATTTTATGATTAAATATTTCAAAGTGTTTTTAAAGGCATAATAGATAATAAATCCTCACATACTATAGCAATAGCATCACATATCACCAATATGGTTCGTGAGTTTTGAGTACATACCAAGCTGCAACTTTCCAGCCAAGCTTGAAGTTTCCACTTAGTAAATACCAACTGGACAGGAACGGTGGGTTTGCTTCAGATTAAATATTGTCTGCTGATTGTTCAAGAAAATACTTGAAACATAGTTATTTAAAATCAATATTTGTAAATATGGGAATAGGATTTGTTACTAACGTCAGAAATTTTAATTAAATTAGTTAGTGATAAAATAGAGTTTTATAAATTAATAGGAGGATTACGATCCCAATTGGGTGGTTTTGCATTGAAACCCATTGAGTGTTCGTAGAACACAAGTTGTCTAGTTAATTATTAAATATATCCATGCATGATGTTATTAAACTATTGACAGTTATATGTTGCGTGCAGTTTCTATTGCCCTTTGTTCTGTAGATCAAGGATACGTAAACTAATATCTAAGTAAACCCTTTAAGGTAAATCAAAATGGTTTAGAAAGTATCAAGTAAACAAATAATCGTGTTTAATGTTACTGCTGCACTTTAATAAAATCTTTCTAAAATAAAAGTCTTTAAATATATGTAAATGCTATCTTGTTACTTATTTGATATTTATTACTGTATGTAATATATTTCAGTTTACTTGTATGAAAACAAATTGTTATGAGATAATATAAAATATGACATACTAGAAACTTGATGTATTTAAGTTACTAAATTCTAGTTCCTATTTGAAAATCCCTTCCTGGCAACTTATTGAAAGATTTAATAATATGCAATTAATGTGGTGGTGACATATGACGTTTTCATCTATACACCTATCGCTTGAAGACACTGTTATCTGTCTCTAAACTACCCCTAAATCTATATTTAGTAAGGCACTGAAGATATGAAGAGAAAATTAAAATGAAATGACGAAAATTTTATGAAATACACGCGAAATGTAATGGACATGAGTGGAGTGAACAAGATTGTGGGGGGGAAACTAGGTAAAGTACAGCACTGTCTCTAGAGCAGTTGTCATCCCTGGTTGAATTCAAAACTGGCTTTTGTTTATATGTGTATATATATTTTTTTGTACTTTTTTTAATAAACTCCACTCGCCAGGGCCTACAGGCATGTGCGTAAACTGTAATTAGTGGGGATTCCGAACTTTGGAACAGGCCCTCCGCAGTCTGAAGCCTTAGTCACTGAGACACCATACTGGCAATATAATATGTGAGTACTATATTAATATACATGTTTTTTAATCAAAATAATACAACATTCTTTAAGGAAATGCGTAATTCTAACTATCGGATATTAGTTACCTATTCCTTGCATCAAAATAATGAAAACTGCTCGTAAAAAACTAAAATTACTACATTAAAAATACAGTTACAAAACAAGGATTATCATTATATTTTACATACTTGTTAATTTATCTGAAAAACGATAAACTATATTGTATGAGAGGACACATCCGATTTAGAATAAAGTGACAGAACTTATACTTTGCTGATATTTGAAGATTGCAGATACCAAGAAGCAATAAAATACTTGCCAACTTTCACCAAAACTTGGAATGAAGGCAAACTTCTGAAATCAAAATGTCTAATTACCAGGTTTAAAAATTGAAAATACTTAATAAAAATATTATTCTTACTAAAAGGATTATTACAAACCATTTTCGGAGTTGTTAATAGCACTAGTCTAAAAATAATCCTGTCGCATTGCAATGGAAATGTTTGCAAATAAATATATGTTCTACAAAATTTGAAATATATATCTATTTAGATATTTCCCTGTTAGTAATACATACTTTGCAAAATCTATCACTGTTTTTTATATTGCTGGTTAACAAAATGTAGTATCAAAGGATGTGTATTTTTATGTTCACTTCAATTCATCATAGTTATTGAATGCAACGGGCAGTTACGTCAGTTATAAATAAAACACCAGTCAATAACCGCGTCATTCCCACAGCTGTTCATGACACATACAGCTGTGACGTCATGTCATTGTGGGTCAATCAGGTAGACACTTACTTAATTGACAGGCACTTGTATTGTGAAATCCCTTGACATTTTAATTTTAAATTTACAATAAAAATAAAATGTAATTTATTTTTTTTATCGAATTAAAAAAGCAACAACCCTAAATTTACATTTTATAGTTTTTCTACGTTAAATTAATTATTATATGTTTGTATATAAGTTTATAAAAACAATATAATAGCTATACTGACTCAATTAAATTTGCTGAGGGGTTTTATTTAGACTACATTTCCATAAAAGCTCATCGTATACTTTAAATGACCAACCCAAAGAAATTTAAATTTAAATAATACGTCATTATACTGTGTATTATCGGGAGTCAACTTTAAATAAAATGTCAAGTAACTTTACGATAATTATATTGTAATTAAAAATAGTTGTTTTCTGGTTCAATTCATTTGTCAAAAACATTTTAAGGAATTAAAAAAAAAAAACAACTACAACAAAATAGTTTAGCCATTTCAACATATCCAATATATCATTATATTTGTCTATTTAGTTTACCTCTCCTGCATAAATTTAACCTCCAAAGTAAGATAATTGTATATTTAAATGACTCATTGTTTATTAAAGAATACCCCTGATCGCTCCACGTGCCAACCTCCAACTGGTGTATTTTTCCTCACTGCTCGCTTGCATTGTTAAAATATAACCCTTTTATGTAAGATATGCATCGTCCTAAGCTCCATATTCACTTGATAAAATATAACAAATGATCTGATTGGCTGGTATCAGGATACTTACTATTTACCTTATATTAACCCTTGCAAAAACATTCTATAAAGTATATTTTAGCCAAATGTTACTATCAAAAGGCTTACAGTTTATGAAATTCTGTGATCAGCTGATAGATGGTATTAAGCTTTTATTTCCATAAATAATATTTTAGTAGACTGACGTACTAAGTACATTTTGGACTTATAATTTGGTTCGAATCATACTTATTCTTGGACATAAGATACTTAAATATCGTTGGACATAATTTAAACTGATGTATTTAAAACATCATTACCAAAATACCAACATGGTCTTACCTAAGAAAAGTTTTTACAAATTGAGATGTAATAATCTACAATGTTTGAGTACTGATTAGGACAATTTAATAATAACAAATATTATATAAAACAAAATGTGTTTTAAAAATCCATGGAAGTGACAGCATTAAGTAAAGTAACTAGACCAGAACGTTAAAGTGATTTAATCTTAGTGCCACAACCCTTCTTGATAAGAACGACTAAAGGCCTTTGAAAGGAGTGGCGCTGACAAATTAATAAGCAGTAAGCTAGCTCATAAAGGATTCAACAATGAACGGTCTTTGATGCGAAAGTTGCTGTTTACCTCAAAAGAAAGGTCGCATTAATGTCCCTTTGTTACTTAACACGTTGACTGCCATGAGGGCCACCGGTGGCCCACACAACAATTTTAGCTCACGCCATGAGGGCCACCGGTGGCCCTTACTAGATTTCAGCCTGGTGCCATAGCTGTTTCTACAAGTAAAGTTCAATATTCATTGTTCCGAGTTCTGTGTTCCATGCAACCGGAAATGACCCTCCGAGTACAGAAATAGCCGACATCCGATCATTTGCCACCATTTTGTGAAGTTATTGATGAGGTACACCAGTGGCCCTCATGGTGTGGGGGCAAAAGTTTACATATGCCATATGATATTATGTTTCAGCTGTTTTGTTGTAATGTTTATATTTTCTTCCCACGCACTGATAAGCTTTTGAGGTTAGGTGTTTAGAAAGTGACATTGATTCTTTTTGTGACAGAAACTAGTATGTCTAAATGTTGTAAAAACTAGTTCAAATATATAAAAACTTATTTTAGAGTTGCTTTATTTAAAAACCAGAAGACTATTTTCTATAACATTTTATGAGCTTTCAGAATATATCATTAAAAATTACGTAATATTAAAAATGGCGCTAAAATTGGCGTTTGATTTATAAAAGACATGGGGGCCACCAGTGGCCCACATGGCGCACAGCGGCACGTATGACGTGGGCTACCGGTGGCCCACATGGCGTCAGGCAGACATACAGTTTAACTACGGCGGCCTCATAATGACACAATAAATTATCTATGCTGGCAGTCAACGTGTTAACCTTGTCTTTAAATCAGGCTCAATTGTTGCTTCAGTGAAATAGCAAATTAAATTTATGAATTTTTATTCTAAATACTATCACACATTATATTCTTTTAATCTATATTATAAAAGTATTTATTTTAATTTTTGTGAATTTAATGTATGCGCACGATAAACAGAACTGGAGTACCACTGTATCAGATAAGGGTTACATAGTAGACAACCAAATTGTGACAATAACTTTCCAAATTTCCAAACAAATTGTTAGTAATTTAATTTAGCAATCCCAGAATACTCAAGTTAGTACTAATACCAACCCCTCGGTGGTTAAGGGGTGGGAGTGAGATTTAATCTGCATAACAGATAAAGATTCTTAAATAAGTTTAGCCTTTATTATGGATTAAAGCAAGGTTTAGGTGATTAAATTATAAAGAGTCCCATTTAGATAATTTTATAAAGAGCTTTTATTCCAAAACATTGTGGAGGTGAGGAGAAAGAGAAAGGGAAAATGGCTTTCTTCGCCAAGGCAGGGGATTAAATGATAAAATAACTAAGATGGTTGATAAAAACAAACTACTCTATTCATTTATTCTGGCTATGAAAATAAAAGCATATGTAAACAGTTATCGCTGTTAATTAAGCAATCAGTAATGTAAGTAATTGTTTCTTATTAATACAACTATGCAGGCACTCATTAACAGAAGTTCTTTGAATCTTCAAGGTTTTATTTAATTGTAATCTTTTGCGTTTATACATGATTGATTGAATAAGATAGTTACCTTCACACCAAGTGTTTTAAAACTGACTATAGTTTAATACGACTGTACGCATATATGGGTTACGTTAAGATGGGTTTCTGTTCTGTGAAATTAGTTCATGTTCTGTCTTCACAGGTAGCACCAGTTGTCTCCATCTGTATGTTACAATCCAGAATACGTTGAAATTTTTTAATAGCTGAGCCAATAGTATGTCAAGCAGTCAATCGTGTGCTGCTTGTTTGACACTATCCACCAGTAGATAGCAGCACCGCCTGTGCATTCAACAAATGCATTGATTTGGTCTCTCTGGATGAGTTTATTTAGTCAATGAAATAAAGTCCTATAGTAATAAATTCCACAGTGTTCCGTGGTTTACAGGGTGGTTTTCCCGAGGATATAACCCTGCCCGTCCCCCCTTACAACCCCTGGGCCCATTAAGCAATTATCTCAAGTTGGTATAGACAAATAGCTAATTAACTAGTTGCCGTAAGGAATAGTTTGTTCATCTTAGGACATTACCGTGCTTTCAATCCCTATGAAGCACTAATATGAATTTTCACTTATTTAATATTAAATTACGAAAATAAAATATCAGCAAGACTCTTTACTTTTCAAAAACGAGTGTATACTTTTTTACATTTATTATTAGAATTTTTTAAAATTTAAGAAAGCTGAAAGCATCGTAACTTGACCTAGTATATATTGAATTATTTTGTAAATTTGTGCCTCATAGCTAGTTATTGTTTGTACACATAATAATTTGATTACAATTTGTCTTTAGTTCGTTATTATCAATGGATAATAATGGATATAATTTTTATCCAATACATTGAAAATGATGGGTGTTGATTTCTTAGATTAGTTTATAATATATGCTAGACTCATATACTTTATTATAACTGCATTTTAGCTATACTTATCATGTAACTGGAAATAGTGACCAGTTACTTTCATAATTAATAAATATCAATTATATTGTGTATTTTTAGAGGAAATACAATAATTTAGTAATATAAATAATGTCCTTTTTTCCTTTTTATTTTTTTTGGTCGGCTTTGACAAAGTTTGCAGTAGTTTTTTAGTAGGTTTTCAGTAATACCCATTAGACAGGGTAGAAAAAATACGAAAACGCGTTCACAACAGTATTATTTTTTTCATAGATAACTTGGCATTTTATTTTTTTTTTTAATAATTTTGTTCCATAAAGTATAACCTTAAATCAGAATAATTTACTTAAAAAACCATTAAATAACAAATAAATAATATTGTTCAAATTAGTTACTTTACAATTCAAATGGACCGCTTCTCAGGGAAGTACAAACCTTTCAAAGTACGGTTTGCAGCAATTAATTTCTCTTGAATATACCTTTCATTTAATACCAAACTCGACCTTTATGTTGATAATATTTTAGTTCAACCACTCGAGGACCATCCTACTGAGAAGATCAAATGTCGCTAATGGCGTCAATACATACGTTCTTTGTAACCATGATCATGTACAATATTTCACAAGTGAAGTCATACAAAAATTATTTAAGCGTTTCTATATTTGTTTCCACCCTTTATATTTTACTTTTAATTAAATGTATACAAAGGATACTTAGTGTAAGTTTTCTACGTACAGATACATTACAAGCAAATAATCCATGTTAACATAAAATTAATTTTTTTAATATTCAGTTCCGGAAAATTTTGAAGTACTATAAGCATAATTTTTAAAAAGTTATGGGAAAGTCCAGAGACATATTTTATAATAATGATATTTATTTTTTTTTAATTTGAACAAAGCAATGAAAACTTAGACATTTTTATATATTGGATAATTATTCATTGACTGTATGTTTATTAAATAGTATTCCAACAAACTAACAAATTATTAATATAATAAATGTGATTATTTATATTTTAATACAATTTTACTCTCATTATTTGTTAAAAGTAACAAAAATAATTTTATTTACTTAACAATAAATGTCCGATAAGTCTTAAGGTAGATAAATTCTACTTTCAAACATATTATTGTCATTGCACATAATACCACGTGCATTGTAAATTCCTTTTACTTGTGAAATAAAATTTATCTTACTATTTTGACATAAGCGAATACTATTGGTTCTAGTAATTTATGCAAAGTATTCAAAATATTTTTGTAAGATCAGTGAAAATCGTTAAGTTTATTAAATACTAGATTCAAAACGTTGTCTTTTGCTTAAGTGTTTTTTGTGTTAATTTTATATTTATCAATATTCCATTCATAAATTTTAAAATATGTACGGTAAACGCACTTCCGTGTACCAGAGATAAAGCTTCACAATCAATTAAACTCCTTTAAACTCTAATTTAATGAATAATCAAAATATTTATCCTCTTCCTGAAACAAAGGGAAAATGGTAATATAATTTAATTAATTTAAAAAAACATGCTTTACAAATGGATATTGTGATGAATATTATTAAAAATTATAATATATGTTTGTAAAAAAACTTGCAATCTTAAAAGGTTTATTTTAATAAATAATTCCTTAATTTATATTAATACGTCATTATTATACTAATGTTTAGATCTCGGTACAGTTCACATCCATTGGTTACCCCAACTATTACTCACAGTACTTTACTGGACACAATTAACAACTACATGGACCCAGTTCCCAGAGCCTATGTATTTAATTATAGCTACATTGATTCCAACCATGAGTAAATCATATAATTTATAGAATTTACACTTTTTTATGGAAGTCTTTCTTTGAACTATTTAATTACTTATGTGCTTGCTTAAAGCATTTCCTTATTTTTTATATTGCAACAATCATAAAAAAAATTAATATCACTAAAATAACTATGTAAAGTAAAATGAAACGTTATTTTACTTCTAATTCATTAATAATTTTAATAAATAAACCCTAGTTCTTAAAAAAGGTGTTCATTTGAACATTATTAAAGTGTACATATTTCTTAATTCTGTAGCGGTAAAGATCGTTGATAGTTAAAAGAAAAATAATCATTTAGCTATTATTTTTCTTTTAACTAAAAGAAAAACTGTTCAATTCAGATAGGCAAATTGAAACATAAATATTAATTTTAATGTGTTTCAATCTAAAAATTGGCTTATATATTTATATGTTCCAAATGCGTGTTTACTGAAAATATATAGCGGAATTTTCAAAGTTGGTAATGAAAGTTAAATTTTTAAATTCTCGTTCAGAGAGGAGGGGTTTCTTCAACAAAAAAAGTTTTTATTTCAAGTTAAGATTAAACAATTTACTAGTATTGTGAATAATACCATTCCAGTTGAGGGGATTGTAGAAGGGGTGTTTTTGACCTGAAAACCTTGTGTGGGTGGAGGATCATATGGCTGCGAATGTCTCACATACAAAGCGTGTGCGTGCTGAGTTTATGTCATCTACAGTTGTGCATTTACATTAAATTAAGTAATTTAAAGTCTTACACATATATTAAGAGATTCCACACAAATGAGTACTTACACCGTGATAGATGTATAATCACACCTCCAGTGAGGGTAGGATTATATTTTACATAATTTAAAGATTTTTCGTTGACATTTATAAGTGATTTGCCTTACTGTTTACTTCTGTAGCACTTCTTTTACGATGTTCAAGCCGGTAGATGAAGTCTTTTGTGCAGTGAATGCATGGTGTAAATACTTCTTTCTTTTTTATATATGTTACATAATACTTTCTGTAATTTTGTGATTAGCTGTATATGTCTATGCCTATAACAACTTTACAATATTTAAATATAACTCTGAAAGAAGTTTAAAAGCACTATATTTTATGCTGTTCAGATTGTTTATTTGTCACCTAGCTTGATCTTGTAGGAATACAACACTGTTAAGGTTTTGAAAGGAGCTGAGCTGCCTCTGTGACGTAATAAACCCGAGAGTTCAGAGCCAACTAAGTCTGCATTCTCATAGCAAGTTATTTATTTTGGCTATAAAATAATGTAAAATTCCTAATGTCAATCTAACATATATACACGATAATTAGGAGTTTGCACATATCAGTTTATAAATACTCTAATACGAAACAAGAGACTTAGCGTTCAGGACTGGGAAAAAGTGTTGAAGGTTTCATCCCTAAGGAGAATTGTTTAGTAAAGAGAGTTCAATTTGGGTGAAAACTGTACAAGAAAGAAAATTTGAAAAGTAGTTTAATTATTTCTAAAAATAGTACAGTAAAAATGCATAACATAAAATTTATACAGAAAAAACAATTTATTTCAGGCACTTTTATTTTCCATCCTAATAAATCAACAGGATGAAAGTTTATATTGCATATGTTTGATACAAAATTAATTTTTGGAATATATGTCCTGTGTCCTGTAAACTTTTAAAGAAGAGTCCATTTTGATATTATACATACATGTTTCAATTTAATGGCTGTGATGTTATTAAATTTTTTAATACATAATCTCCTGCAATTTATTACCAGCTAATGTTTTTATTTTAGTAAATTACCCTTGTTAACATAAACAAATTACATTTCTGTTAGTAGTTTAATTCTTCCTCACCAGGAAAGGTTTCTTAGTTTATTACGTTACCTCGCCAGCAATAATTTCTAGTTATCTTTGCAGCTTATAAGATTAACCTCTTCGTGGTTTTGCACGTTCATTATGTTCTTGAACATTTATTACTAGTTGAAGTGTCGTAAATACGTTTAGTTTTTTTTGCCAATATCATGTTTTAATTTTATACGTAATTTGTTATTACGTTTTTTTAACAAAACCTTCGTATTTTGAGATATTTATCCAATTTCAGCAATTGTCATCTGTGTGGTGACTCGGGGGCTAAGATTTCCCATTGACGGATGAAATATTAAAGGTTTTAATCAACAAATGACCGGGTGGCCAGGGTCATGACATACAATACACTATACGCACAAGCCTGAGGCCGTGTCAAATAGAATATATTTCAAATATAAAAAGAGTAACGATTGTTTGAAATTCATTAAAAAATTTGTTATTTTTGCTACAAACAATAACAAAAGCCCTTCTTTTCCTATAACGTTACATACGAGTAATATAAGAACCAATGGTAGTAATCATTAGTACTAATATTACTGTGCTATAATTTCAGGTTAACCAGAAAACGTTCCCTTCCAATATGAAACATGTTTTATATAAAGCACAATTTCATATACTGTCAGAAATATCAAAGAAATGAACCAATTATTTTAAAACTTGTTTCATGTAGGATGCACACTTGCGTATCTTTTCCACTTTGCCTTAGTTGTAGCAACTTTGACAGAACAAGGTTGGTGGATTGAAAGTGCTAAGCGATTGAGGGTTGTCAATCGTATTTACCCCTCTTACCTATACGCATATTTAATTTACGAGGTGAGTAGACTTATACGCATATATTTAATTTACGAGGTGAGTAGACTTATACGCATATATTTCAACACCAACTAAACTACGGAAAGTTGTGTTAAGAAAAATGTAAAAAAAATCAAAAAGGCAAGAAACAAGTATTTTTATTGTATGCTGGGATACATTTAACATATTTAACATACAACATTTTGCTGATCTTTAACTGGTATATGAGCCTCTCTTGACCTTTCTCAGTGATATAACAGCTTAAAGGCTGAAATAATATTCCAGTTAATTGTAATGAGTCATCCGTCGAAGTTCTAATAGCAGAGATTATAAATGATTCTGGAATATTGCCAATTATAGTTGCTATTGTTTTAATCTATATATTCGCACCTTATCAATGTAACAAAATATTTACTATTTTTTTTTTTTTACATATATCCAGTATATTCTACTAACATAAAATATTACGCAACATACATATTTTCATAATATGAGGCAAGGTAGAACGATAACGATCTGAATTTCCCTTTTCCAGGTTCACTAGATTGAATTCACCGTCATATAATCGGCTCATACTTCATGTTTCATACTGATCCTACCTAACTATAAACCGCTATTTTATGAATTAATAAACTTAAAAAACGCAATTATATTTACATGTTATCATATACCTTTTAGCCTATTATTTTGCTGGATAAATATGCATTTTATTTATTAAAAAAAAAGGAGCATTTAGCCATATTTTTACATGAAAAAATTATTTTCTTGAGTAATAACCAAAAGTTAACATTTATTCTAGTCAGTTTTCCGGAATAAATTACATCGAAAGTGGTGAAATGACTGTATTTTATACGAGGATATTTATTTTATGGTCATTTATGGTTCATTTATTTTAAAGGTTAGATAGTAGTCAAGGTTTAGATATTGTGTAAGGAAGAGATCCAAGTTTCAGGCTTGTCAGTTAGCTGAGTATTAGACTAATTCTACGTGGTTCGGATTCCACGTAAAGCTGCAGGTCTCTTAGTTACCCTGGCTATTGGGCTATTAGTAAATACCTCTTTCTGAGGAACAGTCGACCATAGTTAGTTACAATGACTACACACATTCATCCCACACTCATTCGACCCTAATATTTGCCTATATCTTGATGATTGGCATCTTTTGGAGGAATATTGAATAAAAAACCACTGAAATAACAATAATTTGACTTCCATTAAACTTTTAAGACCGACTATCATAGTATGCCACCATTTTATAGTTAGTTTTACTGTTTTAGGTGATGGCAATCATTTGTTTTGTTCTGATTATAATTCTTAGCAATACGTATACCTAAGATAATGAAGCTATAACAATGGTTATATGAACTTACTTATTCTTATGATGAAGACTAATGGGCTTGAAGACCTTTGCTTTTTTACAATCCAATATGTTTATACCAAATTTTCAATTTTGTTATTATCAATAAACAATTTCTTTCTTACCATACTTTTGATTAGTTAGAGTATTACCTTTAATAGAATAAAGGAATATTTTTCATTAATTCACTACCATAACCATAGTTCAGGTTAGCCTAACATAGCAAAACTAAACCTAACAAAACCTAAATAAATTAACCAAACCTAGCATAACCTAACCAAAGTAGTGGTATTGAATTAACGAAAAAGGTCCGAAAAAACTAATATGTTAGTTTTAACATGATACCAATATTAATTTAGTAGTTTAGACGAATATTATTTCAACGTTTAAAGAAGACTTTATGACTAAATATTATTTATTACGTGGATCATGATGAGATTACGCCGAATTTATGAGATACGGATGAATGTAGTTATTGTTCCTGACCAAGGTCAACTCTTCCTTAGAAAGAGCCTTTTATATAATGTACCCAGTAGCCAGGGCATCTAAGTGGCAAATAGTTTAACGTGAAATCGAAACTTCGTAGTATTGGCCTGCTTTTCAGCTCATTGACAATCCTGATACTCAGTTATCTCTGCTACACAACATCTGGACACTGACTACTACCCAACTTGGAAACCCATAACCTCTCTATTCTTTATTTAACGAACGACCCGACCTAATTGCAGAGCGCTCTAACAGCAGATACTGGAACTACTAGGAGCAAAGGAATAATTCATTGAGTGTGAGTAGACATAAATTGATTCATCTTTGATATTACTATCGAACGTTCATATTATTATAATTTCTTAAACTTTTTTATTTCTTATTGTCTATTACTGTTGGCAACACTTCATGTCAGAACTTCACTCAGATGTTACTAACCACATTCATGTCAAGTAGTGTCATTTGTTAAATAAAGTATTGTACTGTCCACGTTAAGGGCAACCACTGAGCGCACGCTATGTCGCTATTAAAAGGACCGAGCATAAATACTGCCTACTATTTCTATAACATTTTGTCCCTATGGTTGAAGTAACACGCCACCAGTGTCAACGTCTCCAGAGACATTCTTAGTATAACTTAACTCCAAGTTAGTCTTGGTATAACAAAGTTTAACTTTGAACTGATACAATCAGCCACCACAACTTGTAGTAGTTAAACTGTAATTTTAGTCTTTCTTTATTTAAACGTATATAGTTATTATTTTCAAGAATATTTTTAATAAGGTTTCATTTCTAAACGAATTCCATATCATTACTGTAAATTTGCGTATACTAATTGTTACACTTATTTATAGTATTTTAGTGATGATTATTTTAAAAGATTCAGATTTGTGAAGGAAAAATATTAAAAGGTTATTATCATAATAAAACTATGAAATTTTACGTGATAATTTTTAAAAGTTATTTTGAACAAACTTATTTATGTAACTCTGTATGGTTAATTTACTAAAAATGTTTGAGAAATCATTGTAGTAATATGGAACATATTTTTGCACTATGATACATTAATTAAAATAATAATTTGTAGTAAATGTTTCAAAAAAATGTAAAATATTTTCCAATAATTTATTTGTTAAATATTTATGCTGAACTATATGTGTATAGGACTATATATAATTTAATTTTCCGTTAAGTTATGTCAAAGCTAGAGAGGGTATTAAAGGAAATGAAATAATGCAAATTGAATTCTTTAACGGAGAGCTGGTTAATCATTTATAGATTGAAAAGTGATACAGTGATGTTTAAGTTGAATAAATCCATTGACTATGGGAACAAGTCGGCAGTGGTTCGTGCTTTCCGGTTTTTGGTTTTCGTTAGCGATGGCAAACGATTGTGGTTAGTACATGTGGACACATTATGTTGCTGGTCACGCAGTATGTAATTATTAATGTGTTTGTCACTTTGAAACTTTAGCTTTTAAGTTGAAATAAAAAATAACTCTTCAATGGTTTTCTTAGTTTGGATAGTAATAATTCTTTATGCTCTGATATAAAGTCAGTACTATTTTAATCATATTTCCTACTGAGAGACTGCATACCTGAGCCCATAACTTTATCAAAAGAGAAATATTGTCTTCTAGCTCATTAATTTTGACTTCATAGTTACACGGAGCATCCCTCCCCACTTATTGCATATTTAGTTAAATTGTGTTAATGGATGTTAATTGTATGTTTAAACAATACAATAACTTCTTTGAAAAGCCATTTTCTTTAAATGGTTTTCAATAATTTTTAATATTTGTTCTATACGAATTTATTCTTTTTATTACTTTTGAGAAAAAAACATTAAGTATATTGTCACGAAAATATAATTTTTCGGCGGATTTGTTCAGTTGATTATGTTTAGACTGCAGAGGGCAATTCCAAAGTTGGAATCTACAATTGAGCTGAAGGTCGTTATTTCACTCATTTGATAACACTCTTACACAGACCTGAAGGTCTATTTGGACTGGTCAGATAATTATTAAATATATTTTTAAATTCCTACAAAAATTACTTGGTTTTACGCAGGCTTAAAACAATAATTTAAATTCTAAATGTATATAGACCTCTTATGTGTATATAGAATTATCAATTAAACCCTCAAAATATTTATCTGTGAGTGTGACATATTCTTAAGTGGCTTACTTAATTATTACAAATTCTCAAGAGCAGAATTATTAGTAAATAGATTAAAAAAACAAGATAAACTAAATTTACTTTGACTGTGACAAAAATGTGTGCTAATAGGCTTAAAGCCAAACGACAGTTTAAATTTATTGTAAGTAATTGTCTTTAGGCCCAGTCGGAATACAAACTGCCGATTACCATTCAGTTGGGCAACTCGCCAGCTTTACGAAAATTACCAACCCTCCATGGAGCTTCCCTAACCTCTACAGACTCTGGTTAGCGTTACCAACTATCTTTGCCAACATTTCGTAAAAAACACAATGATGTACACCTAAAATTAATATTAATTGCGATGAGAATCATTACTAGAATAAAAAGTGCAAACAATACAGTTTATGAAGGAGAGGTCATATTCCTTGATAAATTACCAGAAATGGAACTAAGAACCCATTAGTCAAGACATCTTCAATGCTAATCAAGTTAATCTCCCTAATTGCGTACTAACCGTACAGAGTTAGTACCCAATTTAAAGTCATAGTTTTCATCCTTTACAAGCTCACATTGTGATATATTATTCCTACTACAATGAATAGTTATGTCAGATAAACTACCGGTAATGGAACCAAGAACCCATTAGTTAAACCACCCTTAATGCTAATTAACTAAATCTCCCTTATGGCGTACTAGCCGTACAGAGTTAGTACCCATGTTAAAGTCGTAATATACATCCTTTACAAGCTAACGTTGTGATATATTATTCCTACTACAATGAATGGTTATGTCAGATAAACTACCGGCAATGGAACCAAGGACCCATTAGTTAAACCACCCTTAATGCTAATCAACTAAATCTCCCGTATGGCGTACTAGTCGTACAGAGTTAGTACCCATGTTAAAGTCGTAATTTTCATCCTTTACAAGCTAACGTTGTGATATATTATTCCTACTACAATGAATGGTTATGTCAGATAAACTACCGGCAATGGAACCAAGAACCCATTAGTTAAACCACCCTTAATGCTAATCAACTAAATCTCCCGTATGGCATACTAACCGTACAGAGTTAGTACATGTTAAAGTCGTAATTTTCATCCTTTACAAGCTCACGTTGTGATATATTATTCCCACTACAAGGGGTGGTCATGTTCCTTTTTAAACTACCATTAGTGAAATGTGCCAAGAAACTATTAGTCAAGACTCCCTCAACGCTAATCAACGGAATCTCCCTTATGGCATACTAACCGTACAGAGTTAGTATCCATGTTAAAGTCGTAATATTCATCCTTTACAAGCTCACGTTTACGATATATTATTCCTACTACAATGAATGGTTATGTCAGATAAACTACCAGTAATGGAACCAAGAACCCATTAGTTAAACCACCCTTAATGCTAATCAACGGAATCTCCCGTATGGCGTACTAGCCGTACAGAGTTAGTATACATGTTAAGTCGTAATATTCATCCTTTACAAGCTCACGTTGTGATATATTATTCCCACTACAAGGGGTGGTCATGTTCCTTGATAAACTACCATTAGTGGAATGTGCCAAGAACCCATTAGTCAAGGCTCCCTCAACGCTAATCAACGGAATCTCCCTTATGTCATACTAACCGTACAGAGTTAGTATCCATGTTAAAGTCGTAATATTCATCCTTTACAAGCTCACGATGTGATATATTATTCCCACTACAAGGGGTGGTCATGTTCCTTGATAAACTACCATTAGTGGAATGTGCCAAGAACCCATTAGTCAAGGCTCCCTCAACGCTAATCAACGGAATCTCCCTTAAGGCATACTAACCGTACACAGTTAGGATCCACGTTAAATTCGTAATATTCATCCTTTACAAGCTCATGTTGTGATATATTATTCCCACTACAAGGGGTGGTCATGTTCCTTGATAAACTACCATTAGTGGAATGTGCCAAGAACCCATTAGTCAAGGCTCCCTCAACGCTAATCAACGGAATCTCCCTTATGTCATACTAACCGTACAGAGTTAATACCCATGTTAAAGTCGTAATATTCATCCTTTACAAGCTCACGTTGTGATATATTATTCCTACTACAATGAATGGTTATGTCAGATAAACTACCAGTAATGGAACCAAGAACCTATTAGTTAAACCACCCTTAATGATAATCAACTAAATCTCCCGTATGGCGTACTAGCCGTACAGAGTTAGTAACCATGTTAAAGTCGTAATTTTCATCCTTTACAAGCTCACGTTGTGATATATTATTCCCACTACAAGGGGTGGTCATGTTCCTTGATAAACTACCATTAGTGGAATGTGCCAAGAAACTATTAGTCAAGACTCCCTCAACGCTAATCAACGGAATCTCCCTTATGGCATACTAACCGTACAGAGTTAGTATCCATGTTAAAGTCGTAATATTCATCCTTTACAAGCTCACGTTGTGATATATTATTCCCACTACAAGGGGTGGTCATGTTCCTTGATAAACTACCATTAGTGGAATGTGCCAAGAACCCATTAGTCAAGACTCCCTCAACGCTAATCAACGGAATCTCCCTTATGTCATACTAACCGTACAGAGTTAATACCCATGTTAAAGTCGTAATATTCATCCTTTACAAGCTCACGTTGTGATATATTATTCCCACTACAAGGGGTGGTCATGTTCCTTGATAAAATACCATTAGTGGAATGTGCCAAGAAACTATTAGTCAAGACTCCCTCAACGCCAATCAACGGAATCTCCCTTATGGCATACTAACCGTACAGAGTTAGTACCCATGTTAAAGTCGTAATTTTCATCCTTTACAAGCTAACGTTGTGATGTATTATTCCTACTACAAGGGGTGGTCATGTTCCTTGATAAAATACCATTAGTGGAATGTGCCAAGAAACTATTAGTCAAGACTCCCTCAACGCCAATCAACGGAATCTCCCTTATGGCATACTAACCGTACAGAGTTAGTACATGTTAAAGTCGTAATTTTCATCCTTTACAAGCTCACGTTGTGATATATTATTGCCACTACAAGGGGTGGTCATGTTCCTTGATAAACTACCATTAGTGGAATGTGCCAAGAAACTATTAGTCAAGACACCCTCAATCCTAATCAACGGAATCTCCCTTACAATGTACTAACCTTACTGAGAGATTACCCAAGATATAGTCATTCTTCTTCTTAAATAGCCACCATTATGATATATTACACCTTCTTCAAGAGAGAATTACTTTTCTCAATAAACTACAAGTAGTGCCATGAAGCCATTAATCAAGTCACTCTTATTACTATTATAAATAATTTTTTAAGTAGCATAATACGTGTTGGTACATACACAGTACAATTAAACGTCTCACAACACAAATTTATTATTATTCTTTTGTGATTCCCTCTGGTCTGAGGAAGGTGAGCGTGGTTCACCGATATCGATCACTATAATATTTGTGCATTTTGTGCTTATATTGTAATAAATTTGTGTAATGTGACGTTTACTTGTACTGTATACTATTATACTAACACTTAGATAGTTCTTATGACAAAAAATTCTTCCCTTAATATTTAGATATTTGTTCAAGATTATTTTTCTAGGAAAATCATAATATCCTTACATCCGAAAGACCTATTTATAGTCTCATAAAATCATTAACCTTATTTCCAGAGGTATTAGGGTTTTTTAATGGATCAATATAAATCGTAGATAGTACAATTTTAAATTTATTTCAAATACTCAATATTACTAAACTTATATTACTAAACTAAAATAAATACTCATGCATTTACTAAACTAAAAGTTAAATTGGATTTGGACAACGAAATGTAGAGGAAACCTCTACTTGGATTGAAAGCCTACAAGGAAATCCTTTAACATAAAATATGTGTTATATGCGTCATTAATACCCCAGATGGGATGCCAATAAACATGATGAAACCACAGACCCATTAGGGGTGAGTGATGGTTGACATACCGATAGTGTGATCGAAGGATTTTTATCAGAAGTATCATTTTTATCCACTAAAGGCGTTTCATCCACAACCGTCGTCCTACCTTTAATCACCATGATGAATCAAAATAAATGATTTTGTTTAACAAAATATTCTTTAGGTTAGCAGGTATAAGTTACATATGTCATCGGTATATAATATTTTACCTGTACCAATCTTAAGCTAGTGTTAGTTACAATGGTTAGACACAAAATAAAGTAAATATAATCAATGTCCAAGTAAGTAGTTCATTTTGGCAACAATTAGATTTCTAACGTGATTTGTTATGTATACTGGTCGTTGTTTAGTTTAAACTAGCTAAGTAGTTGATGTCAGCTAGTCACTTGTCGTTTACCTGTTAATTGGACAAGTGAATTACATTATATTATATTATATTATATGAATTACATTATATATATTTTCATGCTTTTTACTGAGAGTAAAAGTTTTCAACACTCTACCACATTCTGAAAAATTTGGCATTCTGGGACAAACTACCATATTGGCCCATGGCACTTAACGTGTTAACCCACCCGCCCACCCCTACACGTACTGTGTTAATGACCAACCCACCCACCCCTACACGTACTGTGGTAATGACCAACCCACCCACCCCTACACGAACTGTTGTAATGACTCACCCACCCATCCCAACACGTACTGTGGTAATGACCAACCCACCCACCCTTACATATGCTGTGGTAATGACCCACCTACCCACCCATACATTACAGTGGTATTGATTCACTACACTACAGGGCATAACTCAAAATAAGATGGTAGACAAGCTGTCATTTACTAGCTTATGAAATAAAGCAATCTTAGCTTCAAATTTAAGTTTTTAAATCTATATGAGCCTTCTAGTAATTGTCAAATTCCATTTCTCCATGAAAAAGTTGATTCTATATTGTTGTAGGTTCATCATTATCTTTTAGTATTCAATAATCATTTTACATTTTTCTTATGATCCAAATAATATCTAAACACCCTTACAACTTCAAACGATATATCTCTTCTGTATTTCATAGTGCTATAAATTATAGTAATTAACCAATAGTTAATTACATTATTAACTAATACAAGTCACTCTCACATTCTAAAGTCATGCTGAGATAGTACCCATGTTAAAGTCATTCTTCTATTTTACAAGCTACCACTGTAGTATATTACTCCTGCTAAAAGAGAGGGTTACGTTCCTCAATAAACTACCAGTCATGGAATGTGCTAAGAAGCCATTATTCAAGATACCCTCATGGCTAATAAACTAAATCTCCCTTACGACTTTCCATATTGCGATAATACCCATGTTAAAGTAATTCTTCTATTTTACAAGACACCACTGTGATATATTACTCCTTCTACAAGGGGTGGTCATGTTCCTCGATAAACTACCAGTAGTGGAATGTGCTAAGAGGCCATTAATCAAGACACCCTCATGGTTAATAAACTAAATCTTCCTTCGACTTTCCGTATCGATATAGTACAAATGATAAAGTCATTCTTCTATTTTACAAGCTACCAATGTGATATATTACTCCTGCTACAAGGGGTGGTCATGTTCCTCAATAAACTACCAGTAGCGGAATATGCTAAGAAGCCATTAATCAAGTCACCCTCATGGCCAATCAACTAAATATTCCTTTTAACTTTCTAGTAAACTAAACAGCCAAACCACTAGCACGTTTTGAAAAAAACCTTAAGCAATTTACAATTAACTAACCTCATGATGACATTTAAGAACATTATTTTAAATTTAACTCATATTAGAACATGTATACTGTACATTTTAGAGTGTTTAAAATGAGTAACTAAGAAATTAAAAGACGAATATAGTTTATTTTCAATTTTTTTTTCTTTTCAAAACACATTTATCTTCTAAAGAATGTCTCAAGACAGAGTATAAAGTATTTTTTAACTTAACCAATAAGTAATTCACAAGAAAGAACTGCTGCTATTGTAAATGCTATTAACTATTTGAGATAATTTCCGTTCAAATCAGTTGAGCTATAATTCAATACATACACTGTAAGTTCATGAATCCCATTACTCCATACATGTACGTATACACAGTAACTGTGTACAGTAATATAATGTGCGTAATCGCTTAGCTAACCACTGGGTGTGATCTGGACCGAGATTGGAATATATAACATCGTATTAAATATTTATAAATAGCTTAAATAATTATGTATTATTGGACACCTCTTAACAATGAATTTTACTGAAAATAAATGTATCTTCAGTTTATTTATCACATTTGTCATGTATAATGTTATGGATGTATTTAGAAATAAATGAAAAATACTGTCACACATTTTTCTTCTATAAAAATGGTTAAGATAATTAAAAATCTCACTTTATTACGATTGTTTATTTACGAAAGTTGAAATACACCTAGTCCCTTGATTGGGAAGTGTTATGTGTGGTACGCCGAAAAGAGTTCACCCCATAAATCATAAAAGTTACATCAAGTATTGTTTGATTACATTTTGTGTAACCTGAAATTTAATTAAAACGATAATAGACACAAAACATTATATAGTTAAATAAAACTTGCAAGTGACAAAGGACTTCTGTCGATGAGCTTCTGCATTATTTAATTGACAAGAAATTTTTAAGGAAATTGTCGTTTAATTAATATCATGAATAAAAGTACAGAATCCGAGTACAGTTTTATGGCCCGTATAAACGAATACAACCGCTCATTCATTTTCATAATTAATTTTCTTATTTCTTTATCATTTAATCACCCAAATTAACAAAGAAAGCCATTTCTCTTTCTGTATTTCCTCAAACGAAAGCTTTAGAAATAAACGATTATCTCGATGTTACCTAAAAGAGACTTTTTTATAAATTTAAATATAATCCACAATAATATCTTGAACTGTACCTTGAACCTATAATAAAGGCAACAATTACTGTGTATTTAAGAAGTTATGTCTTCCACTTGGATCTTACTTAGTACATTTATTATAATAATACCAATTATATATTGCTAGGAAGCCTCCTTCCAAATATATCTCATTGATATATAATTTTTAAAATATCTAATGTATATATAATATTTAGTAATATTGCATTCCTATATTTGTCGACACAATTTTTATCGTCAGGGTATATAGGAGAATGAGTGTAAAAAATTATGAAGTATTAAGTAATTATAGTTTTTACTGATCCTTAAAGGGACATTTTACTAATAACCTAGGTCAGTGAAACAAACGTTCCGAAACCTTATCTCTAAATATAACACATATACTATTTGGCTAACATACATTACTATAATGTCTGCAACTCCAGAACACTAATTACTACCCAACATGGGATTCTAGGCTTCACCATTAAGGCCTCCATGTACCTTCGTTGCAGAATCACTCCAAAGCAATGATTATTAGTTAAATCCAATATCCGGATCTGAGATCCTACTAGTGACTCCTTTCGATGGAACACGCCCATTAACACTGAGATAAGGCCATGTAGTGACGTTTGATCGTCACCATACCTCACTCTCACCCTTGGAAGTCCTGTGTACTGTGGTATTACTTTTCTGCATTGTAATTTATAAAGATATTTATTTATAAAGATATCGTTTATTTTGTACGTATATTACAAATTTCGGTAAAAACAGCGTTGTTACATTAACGTTTGACGTACGCATACATTACCTGCAAAAAATCTAAATAAATACTTGTAAATATTTGAATAAATTAACACATATTGTAAATTATTATGTAGAATAAAATTTTAGTAACCTGCTATTTCATTAAGGCAACTCAATTAAGTCTAATACAAAGACAAGATTTAACATTGAATGACACCTCTCTCTAGTTACTTTGGAAGTAAATAGTAATTTTCACATCAAAGACCGTTTGTTGTTAAATCTGTTCTAAGCTGGCTTACTGCTTATTAATTTGTCAGCGCCACTCCCTTTGAAAAGATTTACGTCATTCTTAGCAAGAAGGGTTGTGGTACTAAAGTTGCATTCCTGTACTATTCTGGGAACTACTAAATGCTGTCATTGCCAAAGGTCTGTAACACATCACTTATTAAAATATATTAATAAGCTATGTTTTTTGCATGCATTAAAAAACAAATAGATTACTCAACTTTATAAAATAATACCAGTTTAAATAAAGTAAAAGAAAACCTTAAAGCAAACTTATGATTAAGGACAATATTAACTAAAGTAAAGCTCAAATCATGCTTAAATAATTTGCGCTTTGCTCAAAAAGCAATTTTTACAATAAATCACTAAATTTTATTTTTAAATATTTACTTTGTTTCAATGTAAAATGTATGTAAAAACTTAAATATTGATTAAAATGTACTATCATTTTAGAGCCTATATAATAAATATTTTTATGAACTAATTTAAGTACGATTCACGTTGAAAAATAACCTTCGTATATTCTTGATAGAGTGAATAAACTGTATCGTGAATGTACATAATTAGTAAAAAACTAATCACCTCATTCACTTCACTGATTTTAACAGCCAAACATTTTATAAACGGTAATTATTTCTCGTCAGTGATCTAATGAAGCGGTCAACTGTACACTCAATCTAATCGGTTTTCGAGGTTGGTATTTATTATATAGTTTTAAAGTTGTATTAATATTTTTATATATAAAAAAAATAATATATTTTTCATATTATCTTTTGTCATAAAGAAGATATTATACTCTTTATAATATTTTTATCGTATTTTTATTATTATTAATACTACTTATTACACATCACTTAATTACAACGTACTGTATTAACTTACTCTTATTGAATGTTCTTGGAATGTTAATTAAAGATAGATTAAATTTTATTAAATTGAGAAATTTATTTTAAAAGTAGTTTTAAGTAATTATCGACTGCTAGCTTAAACACGTTTTAAAACAAGATGTTTTTAGAAATGAAACCAACGTATCTTCAAACTATCAAAGTGGTTATTACTCTTACATGCGATAAACAATAAGCCAAACCAAATTATACCAAAATGGTTAGACAATCAACTATTGTTGTAATATTATTATAATATTATTTATAATATTAAAAGGAAAAGGCTGTTGATTAGCTGATCAGACTTTTTGATAAAATATTATGCTTTATATTCGACACTTGGAAAATATATACTTTATCGTTTATAGGAGAACACTAAAAAGGAATTTAAAAATATTATGTTTAAAGGAGTTTAAATTAGGCTGATAATAAGGGTTCCGATACGAATTGTTTACTTTGTTACTATTTACCATTTGAATAAAAGCCCTGAGGACAGTTTAATCTTACATAAAGTTCAATGAGCAGACAAATAATAACATTACATTTGGTTGACACTTGGATTGTACAGGGGTAGTCTTTATTAGGACAGAGGTACAGCGATTTTAATTTAAGATTATCTTGCATGGGAAGATGAATTTACTTGAGGTAAACTGAATAGATAAAATATTATGATAGACTGGATCTACAATCAATCATTTGAACACATTGAAATGATTGATTTGTTTGTTTTAGTTATCATTTAAAATTCTACAACAATTATATCGACCAATTTATTACATCAGTTAGAAGAATACATTAAAATTTAATTACGAGAATAGTGTTTGTAAAGTTAGTTGACATTTCACATCAAGTAAACTCACGGTAAAATACATTATATTGATATAATGTTCAGAGTGAATTTTTAAAATTTATTTAACGTATGATCTAAAGAGCGTTTTGTCATTTAGTATATATGAATACTATATGATATAAATATTATTTTGTTTTATCATTTGAATGTCTATAGTGTTTGAAAGTTTTATACACACATGTAATTGTTCTAGTTGCACATTATAGTTGAAAAACTAGCAAAGTAAATTCATTTCCCTACATTATATTTTGATGTGTAAATTTAAAATGTCACTCAGCTGTATAAGAGATGTCACAGTTTATTTGCCTATCAATTTGTATAGATTGTACTATACTACATTCACAACAGAAAAAAGCCAATGACTGAGACCCATTCCCCCCCCCCCCCCCCCACCAAAGCTGGAAAGCGTGCTAACTGGGGGATGGCTCAAAACAAGTCAAGCGATGGGATCACGGGTGGCAGTTGGAGAGTCAAAATAAAACTCGGCAGCTGAGCAAAACTAATTTTAATATCAAGTCAAAAATACCAAACTGGCAGGCAGGAGGCCACAATATAAATTCGCACTTAAATAAATAACAAGAAACACAAAATTAACAAGATAAAACAAAAGCTACAAAAACAACAAACTCTACAAATACCAAAATTAACAACTACTTGGCCTATCTGCAGCCTAGCCTGAGACACCCAAAACGTAAGAAAAATTTAATAACAACTTAAGAGGGAACATTTAGAAACAATTTAGATAACCCCAAATAGTCCCGGCAATTCAGCCCACATCCCATGATTCCACCGAGGCCAGGGAGTAAGCCGGAATCCCTGGGCAGCTCCGATTTAGAAGATAAGCAAAAGTATAATAATCCCCTTTTGGTGAAAGTATAAAAATTAAACAATTTAAAAAAAATATAACCTGGTACCGTTCTAGTAAAAAGTCACTTCAAGACATCCAGAAGACAATTAACAAAAAAAAAAAAATATAAATAACAATCACTAGGCCTAAACATATAAATAAATAACATAACTTAACCATAGGGACCTAACAAATATAAATCTAAAAAATCTAACAACAAATAAAACTAATTAACTAAATAACAATAAATATTAACATCAAAAGTTCTTTGTGTATTGTAAAAGTTTTTCTTTCTGTAATAAAAAACGTATAAGTCCCCATGGCTGTTTCATCAATCACTGTAAAGTTTTAGGCCTAGGCCAAATTAAATAGTTCCACAAACTTTTTTTTCTTCTTTTCTTTTGTTATATTTCATAAATTATCACCCTCCAGCTCAGCCGCCGGGAAACAAAAATGGAACGCACTGACCTGAGGACAGAAGAACAACACCCAGATGTAGGGATGGCAGCGTAGTCGAGACATTGGTTCTACGACATGGTCCTCAGGCCAGGCTGGCAGTGCAGATGGTCGACCTTCCCCGGACGGCAGGCAGAGGGAAAATGACCGTGGAGTTTTGAGTCTCTAGCCGGACATGTCTGGAAGCCTCTAGGCGTAGAAAGTCAAATGACGGCCAACCTGACAGACAAAGGCTGGAACACAGAACGAACGAGTCCGAGCCAACGGCCACCAAAGTAAGCGAATCGCCGGGCACGAGCGGTCTCAGGCAGCCCGGCAGACCACGACGAAAAAAACGAAATGTACCGGTAAAACGACCCGGTACATGACATTAGATGCTTTTTCAAAATCTTTACCCCTCCACACATGTTATCATTAGTCACCCTCTCTAGTATATAAGGTATATAGTGAGTGAAACACGAAGGGTATATATTAGACATTACAAACCTAGTAGACTATACTCACTAGACTACTCTAAGATACATACAAAGGATGCTTAGTAAAATCTGCCATACAGTTATTGCTGTAAGACAGATTAACTGCTATCGTGGATCAAAAGTAACAAATAACTGTATACTTTTATTATTTATAATAATGCCAATAAACATAGATTCCGATAAAATCTAATTGAAATACGTTCAAATGAACTGAATACATTTGGTTGTAAGCCAGAATTTTTGCTGGGGGATTATATTCCATTGTTGTTTTGATAAATCATAAACATAGCTGAACTAAGCGCCAACTGCTGTATCCAAGGATCAACCAATATTATATTTTCATAGTCACTAAACTGTTGCAGAAATAATCCAGTGGTTTGACTTGCTTTGTTGACAGTTTAGGCTTGGATTGAATAGGCGACCTCACACTGCAGATTCATCCACTACCATAAACGATCAATCATTTGATTCATATTAATGCTATCGCTATCTTTTGATTATCTAATGTCAATGAGCATTTCACTTGAAATGATTTATTTTAAGTATCTTGCACATTTTGTTTTAAAATTTTAATACTCATTGTATTTAATCTTAAAAATATGAGTATTGTATTTATCTTATCTTGGAAGTTTTACTGCAAAATATCTAAGTGTACACCTACAAACAAACATCTCCTTACATTAAATTAAGCGATATTCTTGTAAAAATAAAATAATTAAAAATGATTTCAATGGATGATTAATACACTTTTAACTTGTACTAAAGTACTTTTACATTTAAACAATGTATTTGTTTTAAAATAGAGATAAATAGCTAATGCGATCTAAGAAACGTAAGAATCTTAATATAATCTAGTATAATATGTCAATGTAATCATGACTAATAGTTACATATCCCAAAATAATGTTCTTTATAAAATTTAAAACTACTTCAAGAGTAAGTCGTTCGAAAATATATCAGTGCTTTTTACAAATACGTGTTTCTTGATTCGGAGGAAAGGATTTAATTATATTATGAAGATATGTTTGTAGTCAAGATCTCAGAAGCAATATTAATTCTAAACCAGGAAAAATTAGATAATAAAGTTATTGAAGACCTATAAATGTACCACCACTGGCATAAAAACAAAATGTGTTCCCTTTATGTACCGTAGCACGCAGAACGATTTCAGCTTTATTTTATTTATTATAATTAAGGTTATTTTTATATAAGGAACAGCTGAATATGTAAATATTTTAATTCTTTTATTTTATATTGTTTTTAAGGCTACATTTCAATGTATATCTAAGCCTGTAGTTATTAAATAAACATATCTTATACAGTATCTAGTATTAAACATTCTGATTGGTCAGGTTTTTCGATATAACTGAGTAAATAACGTATTACAATTCGCTAGTAGGTTACGCTTGATAAAATGATTATTCAAAATTATATATACAACATACAAAGAATTAGTATTCTACACCAGGTATGTTTGTTTTATTAGTCGAGTACCCTAAACAATGCGTTATTTATTTCCTTTGCACTTCCACAAGTAACGGTAAAAATTGTTTAAATGAAACACTTCATATTTAAGTTAAGAACGATTGTCAGCTCTCGGTTTATTACATAAAATACCGTTATAAATAAAAAATAAAGAATCCCTTATTATACCTGACAAACCTATGGATAAAATTTGATATTTCTTTTTAAAAATCTCGTGTTTGAACACCAGTAATTATGCTGGAATAAGAAATCTTTTAAACAGATAGTTTTGATTTTTTTAGTGGTATTAAGAATATAAATAATGAATTGTTAGTTTTATACAATTTATAAATATTAAACAGATAGTATTAATTTATCTAGTAAGCTTTAAAAAAGTATGTATATTCTATTACATCGGATAAAAGTATTCGGTTATAAAATTTTTTTTAACAAGAAGTGTATGCAAATATTGTTGTCATACATAATGAGAGTACCATCATATAACTGAATATCCTTCTTTACATTTTTATAACCTTCATAAATGTAATTCTAACCTAGATTTTAGGTTTAAACAATTTCTTTAGACATCGAGAAACAAACATTTATTGATTAATCTCATCATAAACCAAAAGAAGAAGGATTTCATTCAAACAAAGGGCGTGTATTTTCTCAATCTCATATTTTGTAGTAAGATGAGGAGAATGAATCAGAAGGAAATGTTGTTACAGTTCTAGGTAATAAAAACCTATCATTCAATAATATGACGTGTTATTCTTCGTATTGCTGTATTTACATACATTGTAATGGCAATTGTATAAATGTTTATGCTGGATTAAATTTCGATAATGTTATTGAATTTGTATATGAAAACTAAGTGTACTCAGTGGCTAAGCCTTCTGACAGCAGAGTAAGTTCTAAAGTTCGAATCCCTAATTGAGGTGACGGTCAGAACTCACGCTTGAATAAAGTTCACGCACAGGCCTGCAGGCCTATATGAACTGGCGTGTCAAGTTTAAAAAAAGAATTATTATGTACAAACTGCTGTATCTAGTAAACTGTTAAAAGAAATGATTTACATATCTTTTAAAAATCAAACTATTTAAAAGGCAAGAAATAACAACTTTAAATAAACCTATTTGTTAAATAATGAATGGTGTATTTGAACATTTTGTAAATGAAAACATGGGCATCATTAAATCATTAAATGTACGAAAATGTAATGTAAATGTACGAATCTTAAATAACAATATGTTTCAAAACTTTCGTTCAATAAACTGTTTTTTTCTTTAATTTTTTAGTTACCGATAAGCCCTAAAGTGAGTAAAGCTGCTTTAATAAGTTTGTTTCTTCCACCAAACCCTACTTACAGAAAGCTGCTGAATTTTTACTTTTATTACTTTGTTTCCCGTATCTTAAAATTCTTAAAATAAACTTTATATTTTATATTTTTTTCTGTAAGTATAATATTGTAATATCATATATAAAGTGACAAAACAATTATGACTAAGTACTTTAGTTAAATGAATCACACACAATATGCAATAGTTTCTGTGAACTTAATTTTTTAAATAATGTATGACAGTGGCAAAAAAACTTTCTCTTTGTTAATTTTTTATTAGGTTGCTTAATTTTTCTATCCTAATAAACATTAAAATTTCATGTGTGGTGTGCATGTGTTTACTTACAATTCACGAGCAAAGTGTGTCATAACTTGAATGCATTTTCTTGCTACCATCTTCTCTAACTTTGTCTGAAAACTAAATTAAAGACTAACTGAAACAAATATCATCTAATGACTTGCGTAACTGTGAAAGGTAATGATGATGCTTTGGGCAAAGTGAAAACAAAGACCTTCTCTACGCTTTCAACATCCTTCTTTCAAATCTTTAACTATCAAATACTTAGGTATATAGTAACGTTCAATGTCTATGCTATTATTGTGGATAAATTTTA
This sequence comes from Stictocephala bisonia, assembly GCA_035578905.1. Classification (NCBI taxonomy): domain Eukaryota; kingdom Metazoa; phylum Arthropoda; class Insecta; order Hemiptera; family Membracidae; genus Stictocephala; species Stictocephala bisonia. The sequence continues at coordinate 86,595 of JAQJVL010001321.1, forward strand.
GGTAAAACAAGATATTTGCTTTTGCAAATTCTAACCCTTTTATATAAAAAGAAATATTATAAAATTTCATTATTTAAGGAAATGCGTTACGTATTCATCTTACTAGGCTTCGTTCTTTAGTTCAAAAGATCTGATTGTGTATGTGTGAATTGTTTTTTTCCCCCACTTTAGACCTTGCACTAAGTCGTGTTCGCCTGTTCGGAACCGATTCAACAATGTCCACTCCATACGAAGGAGGTTCATCCACCGACGTGCAATGATGGATTTTTATTAAGGAACTTATTTCGTCGATCAAAACTGTTCCACGCTACGGCCCAGCTGGTATTGGGAGAAAAACTTGCTCTGCTCAACTAGAAAGCAAAACGTAGAGGTGGGTTTAGAGATTTTAGGTGACCGTTCTGACATGAGAGGTCCTGTGTATTTGGCAGGTACGGAAAAATCACTTTAATTTTGAATTCCTTTAGTAGCGCCTCCTGACGTCCTATCTATTGAGGAGCTATATTAAACAGCACCAGGAGCTAAGAAAGTGGAGTTGCCATGAGAGTGCCTTAAATATAAGAGCCTTAGTTTTAGCTTTAATTAAAATAGGAAAAATTAAAACCAAGTCAATTAAGCAAGATAGCAAACGTGACGTTATACGTTTCAAAAATACGCTAAATAGATTAAACTGTTGCAAAAAAATTTAACTGTGACTCTATATTATCTGTTGTTTGTGAAACATATATATAAGTATAGGCTTAAATATATGTGAGTAAGAACTTCGGAGTACAAGCGTAAGGGCAATGCTTTTCAAGATAGATGAAACTATAACCAAACAGTTGATTGGACAAAAGTAGGTGATCATTCGTCTTCTACCCTTCCATTAACTCGGCGAGAAGGTTTTAGAAACCCCAGTACTTTGTCCACATCATCATCCCTCACTTACAACAAAACCCCTTTTTAGGTCCCTTTTAAGTGTCGTTACATGGGAACTTTTAGTTATCCGGTTTTGGTAGATATATCAGGACACATTTAGCCATCTGGGCGCCACAGAGAAATTAAAACCACCGATAATTTCAATTTTCTTACCAAACTTGAATGTCAGGCCCATTACACTAATCAGGGGACGTTAGTAAAGCAGTACCTTACGTTATTGAACAGCTCATAAATAAAGTTATAAGAAAGATAATTTATTTAATCTTACATTAGAATTTTACTAAAAAGTGTATAGTAACGATCACTACAAAAAATAAACTAATGTTGAGTTTGTTTGTTTACTATTCTTCGTTAATCTTTAAGATCATTGTTCATATTAGTTTATTGACAACAAAAATAACTATTTAGTAATGTTTGTAGAGCGTGGGCTTATAATACTAACTTGTAAAAGTAAGATTGACGGTGTCCTTTTTAAATTTTTCTATGTTGTGTCCTTTTAGTTTTTTCGTACTCTCTATATGTAAGTAAAAAAAATACATAATCAATTTTAAAACATATTCTCTGGTAATTGCTTAAAATATAATATACTATAAAATAATAATGTTATAAAGACTGTTAATTTTAAACTTTTTATTTCACATAAAATATTAATTAAGTGATCATGTAAGTTGAATTGTATTTTTAATAATTAAATCTCTAACAATTTCTTATTCAAATATTATAAACGGCATTTCCTTAATCCTCTTCGTAAATTATATATATCTATGAGATTTTTAAATATAAAGAGCAGCACATGTTGGTTTATATATGCGAAGAAAAATAACATATAATGTAACAATAATTTTTATAGAATAAGATAATTTGATACGTTATGAAATACCGTAATACACTGAAAAGGGTCAGAATAAAAATGTATTTCATAGTGTAACATTAAATATTATATTTAAAACTGTAAAGTTTATTATTGTGTGATTTAAACAAATATATTATAAAAAATATTTAAAATTTCAATGTAAAGAAATTTAATAGCCATTTAAATTTTATCAAGTAATACTGGTGTAAAAGTACATAAGGAATAAACTTTACTATTGGCTTTATATACACGAAATTAAATTTTTCATCAGATTCTAAACGAATTTCTATATTTATCTGCTCAAATTGTTTAGTTTTGGGGAGAAGGCGTGGAGCGCCAGTGTAGTTCCGTGTAAAATGTAATGCAGTTTAAACCAGCATTAGTGGCAAACATCAATTACTAGTACAAAACTAGTACTAGTACATGTCATATAAAGTCATACTTGAGTTAGAGATAAACTGTTTAATATCAGCCATTCTTGTAAAATGTGTTTTTCAACCGAAAAAAAATGTTTAACATTAAAGTAAATTTAAAATAAAACACCAAAAAATGGTTCTATTTAAAAGAAGAAAAACAGACGAATGGTCAATATCATTTAAATTATTAAAATAATATTTTAAAGATTTTTCATATTATTTTTAAAATTGGGGTCAGTTTCAACCCCATGATAGTACTTAAGTTAGTCAAAATAAGCAGAGTAGTTACGGGTTAACTCTGATTAATGAAAAATGTATTAAAATATCTTGTAGTGTAAATTAAGGTTGTGTGCTAAAAAAAGTAAGCAGGGAGTTGCTATATTTGGATAAAGCACTGAAAGTATTTTTTTACGTAATCTAAAATACAAATTAAATAGCTAAATAATAATAATAATAACTAAAAATAAATTATTTAAATAGTCTTCAATAGTTTGTGTATTTATTTAAAATCCAAGCTCATTGATTGTGTAGTTCTTATTCTTCATAAATAAAGTAAATAATACAAAAAGGTATTTGCTGTAGCCAAGCGTTAAATATACATTCAAACTATTTAACTAAGACACACCTAAATGTTTATAATTAAAAACAAATATTTCCATTTTCTTCGTCAATACTTATACTTGTTATATCTACAATATAAATACTAGATTATTATTAATAGCTCTGTAAAGAATATACATTATAATGTTATAACTGTTATTGACAACGTTGTTGTCGTAATAATTATTTTGCGGCCTGTAATCATGATCACAAGGCGCCGTGTAGGCAATTCACATTCACAGGAGGAGAAGGAGTCTGTAGCCATATTGCCTATCCAGCGCCGTGACATCTTCAAGGGGAGATTATGTTGATTTTGTTCTATCATGGCGGATTCGTATAACGTTGATGATTCCACTCATGCATAATTTTTTTGTGTTTTTAAGATTATTTTACTGTGTTATCCTTTTTTATAATGATAAGATAGGAGACAGCAGTGCATGCTTGGCGTGCCAATACCATCACTCGCTGCGCTCGTGACGCTTCGGGCCTTTGACCCATGTAGCTTTTGACTTCAAATATTACTAATTAAACTGTATTTAAAAAATCATATTATTTCAATTTATTTACAGTAGCTCACTCACTGACCTTGATTTTCACTCTATTTATAGTGCTATAGTTATAAACATCCAAATGTTATTACTAAGCCTATTTCAAATTTTTTAATTTTATTTAACGGTTGGTGAAAACATACACACAGACAGGCATGTATTCGCTCTGTGTATATGTATGTATTCGCTCTTTTATAATTAAATTGATATTTTCCTATGCTGCTCTCTATGTTTAACCTAATAACTTATTTGGACCATTTAGGATTTGTTTATGTCGCCAGCTGGTAAGTTAAAATATATCTTCATAACAATAACTTTGCAACGTAGACGTGGTGTAGAAATAAAACCTATGAGGGTTTCAAAAATCTATCTCCGTTACGACTTAGAAAACAAAATTATCTTTAAAATAAAAGGAATGTATCAAAATCGGTCAAGGGATAGGTTTAGAAAGTGAGTGAACTAAATGACTCAATTGTTTTAATATATAGGTTAAATTATCAATTATAGTCATTTTTTCGTTCACCTATGATATATTATAAAGTGTCGTATGGAAATAAAATTCACAAATTACAAGTGCAATGGTGATTTAGGTGACGGAACAAGTGTATATAGTGTGCTTTACATAATGCAGAACAAAAATATACATTTGTATCTATTTATTTTTTATTGCTGTGTATATGCAGAGAAAGTAAACAACGTTTGACCCGCATTGTTCAGAAAACGTAGTAAATTCAAACCCTGGAAAGTAGGTTAATATCAAAATTTCCCCATCCTTAAATCATAAAAAAGTTATTTTCTAGTAGTGTTTTCACTGGGGAGAATGTAAAATACCAGCCTTGAGGACGTTTTAACCAATAACACTTCCGGCGAAATATCATTTGATAATAAAAATACTGTCGTGTAACAAAACAATTTTATCTGTTTACATCAGATAAAAGTAACATAACCTCAATTTTCACATGTACAATGTGAATATTTCATACCATAAAATGTATCTAGAAACTACAGCTATTGTAAGGATGTTCCTGACGCATCGTTTATTTACACCAACAAAAATTACGAAGATCAGACATAAAAAAAATAACAATAAGTATAAATAGACGCATATCAAAAAAACTAAACTACAAAAAGTGTATAAGGTCCTTAAACCAAGTTTTAAAAAAATATTAAGTTTACAACTTGCCCTTTATATTTAGTTGTTTTCTTTGAAATATAGATAAATTATTTACACATTAATATTTTTTCATTATCACTTAACGATATTAATGCCAATTAACATCAGTCACAACATTAAATACTAATATATATTTGTGATTATACATTAAAATCATCGCCATTATACATGAAACTATGTTACTAAAAAAATATTGAAGTGATAAATATTGTCTTGATTAGTTAAAATGAGAAAGAATCTATTGAACTCCCAGATGTCACACCACCAACTTTTTTAATAAACCCAAATTAAAGTATTTTATATAAGTCGTTTCCTTTACCCTTCATTTAGGATTATCTTTTCCTTCGCGTTCATTAATCATTCATAATTAAATACCTGATATTTTCGCGCTGTCTGTTGATAAATTAAAAACAACGCATTGATAGTTATTGATATATAGTTATTGATAATTTAACTAATTCGTTAGTTAAAAGAATAATTTTCAATTACTTTTTTCGTCGCCTACCTTACATTTAACTTCCTTTACATCATAAACTAACTTAGTGGCTGCACTAGCTGTTTGTCCTCACTAAAAATCATTTTTTATTAGTTATAAGAAAGTTAAATCACTATTATTTAAGTGTAAATCACTATTATTAAAATAAAAATGTCTATTTTATAAAAGAAAACTGTTTTAAACATGCAAAGACTGCTTTAAAAGTTATTTCATGAAAAAAAGTAAAGAATTGAGAGGAATTACTAAACCGTGCGGTGCTGCAGGTATTAAAATGAGATTAGAACCTAGGTGGCCGTTAAGTTATTGTATTTTGTGTACTTGTTCAGGCAATAAAACTTAAAATGTTTTAAAAACTATGCCTCTATTTTGTATAAATTTTCCTTCATCTAACAATAACTTGACATCAACCAAATCAAAAAGCTTCTGTAATCAACAAATCCCAATATGTTTAAATACGAGTTAAATTTTATTGATAAATTAAGATTTTATTTCACTCATGTTTATTTGATATCTTGGTATGAAAGAGAATATCGATTTACTTTTAAAAAAATCAGTTTTATAAAAAATGTTATTTAATTTTATTCTATACAATTTCTAAATAAATTATAAAATACATAAATTAGGTTGATTGTGATCAATTATCTTATTCTTATCTCATTGTTAACAATCATTGTTCTATTGAATCAGTGTCTGCGACTAATTCAAAAATATTTTGAGACCTTACGATATTTTAAGAATTGAATTATTTACAACGATACGATGTTTTATTTTCAAATAATTTATTGTTATCAAATTCATACGACAATAATGGTTGACAAAATTAGTGAATAAAATATCCGTTAACAACTCATTTACAGTAATGATTGTAACATAAATATTATTAAAACAATTTCTAATAACTACAATGATTTCCATGGCTCTGTTTATCATTGAAATTAATTGAATTTTACTAACTAAGTAACTATAATAGAAAACATTAACGTTTCAATACCATAATTATTTTCATTGTGGACTACCACATTATTTTATAATGATAGTTAGGTTAAACTAAGCTAATTTATGAAGTATTTGTAATGAAATAATGAACCCTTTATAATCATGAAAATGTTAAATTTAACTGTGGGCATGTTTCTTCATCCTCCCTGAAAATAAAACAATAAATAAACCGATAAATGATGGAAAAAATGACTATTAATTATTTAATTTCAATAAATAAAACAATTAAAATACATTATTTATTAATAAAAACAAGGTTTTAAGATTAACAAAAAATCATTAACGATGACTTAGATTCTTCAGAATGAAAGTCTGGTTTTTGTCATTTTTTAGCTCTTTTTGTCCTTTTTCTATTCAATAAAGCTATAGAGAATTAAAACTCTTTCTCATAAAAACAAATTGTAATCTAAAAACTATATATAATTAATCGTATTGATTTTACGTCATATCCTCATATAACAATTTCTAATAAGTGACACGGAATAGATTTTTTCCATTAATATATTTTTTTTAGTTACGTCCCCATGAATTATTCTCGTTTATGAATTATATCTACTAATAATCATCCCCACTTTGTAAGATAAAGGGGGTGGTACATGGATAGTATTTCTAAAAGCCATTCCTCCAGGAGGGATATCTTTGTTACAGGAACCATTCGTTTCACACTGTACAGTTTCCGTGGGCATTAACTAATTGGGTACCACGTTATCAATGCCCACTTCGTTGTGCATGAGGTTATTCAACTTCGCAGTATATCATCCCCATAACAGAGGCTTCTCCACAGATAAATCATTACTTCAGGAGGAGTGCCTTCATTGTAACATCCCCACATTTAAGCTCCATAGTTTCTGTGAACACTGACTACTTGGACCACCTCGTTATTTATCTACATCATTGCAGTATATCACCCACATGCCAGAGTCTGCTCCTTAGATAAATAATTCTTGCAGGAACGGTGCTTTCACTGTAACACACCACATGTCAGCTTCACAGTTCCTGCGAACACTGACTACTGGGACCACCTCGTTATGTATCTACATCATTGCAGTATATCACCCACATGCCAGAGTCTGCTCCTTGGATAAATCATTCTTGCAGGAGCGGTGCTTTCATTGTAACACCCCACATGTCGGCTTCACAGTTCCTGTGAACACTGACTACTTTGACCACCTCATTATTTATCTACAGCATTGCAGTATATCACCCACATGCCAGAGTCTGCTCCTTAGATAAATCATTCTTGCAGGATTGGTGCTTTCATTCTAACACCCCACATGTCAGCTTCACAGTTCCTGTGAACACTGACTACTTTGACCACCTCGTTATTTATCAACAGCATTGCAGTATATCACCCACATGCCAGAGTCTGCTCCTTAGATAAATCATTCTTGCAGGATTGGTGCTTTCATTCTAACACCCCACATGTCAGCTTCACAGTTCCTGTGAACACTGACTACTTTGACTACCTCGTTATTTATCTACAGCATTGCAGTATATAATGCTGCATGCCAGAGTCCACATGCCAGAACCTTTTTTGACCACATGCCAGAATCTGCTCCTTAGATGAAGCATTCTTGCAGGACCGGTGCTTTCATTGTAACACCCCATATGTCAGCTTTACAGTTTCTGTGAACACTGAATACTTGGACCACCTCGTTATTTATCTACATCATTACAGTATATCACACACATGCCAGAGTTTGCTCCTTACATAAATCATTCTTGCAGGAGCAGTAATTTCATTGTAACACCCCACATGTCAGATTCACAGTTCCTGTGACCACTGACTACTTTGACCACCCCGTTATTCATCTAAAGCATTGCAGTATATAATGCTGCATGCCAGAGTCTACATGCCAGAACCTGCTTTGACTACATGCCAGGGTCTGCTCCTTAGATAAATCATTCTTGCAGGAGTGGTTCTTTCATTGTAACACCCCACATGTCAGCTTCACAGTTTCTGTGAACACTGACTTCTTTGACCACCTCGTTATTTATCTACAGCATTGCAGTATATAATGCTGCATGCCAGAGTCCACATGCCAGAGGCTGCTCCTTAGATAAATCATTCTTGCAGGAGCGGTGCTTTCATTGTAACACCCCACATGTCAGCTTCACAGTTCCTGTGAACACTGACTACTTGGACCACCTCATTATATATCTACATCAATGCAGTTTATCACCCACATGCCATAGTCTGCTCCTTAGATAAAACATTCTTGCAGGAGTGGTGCTTTCATTGTAACACCCCACATGTCAGCTTCACAGGTTCTGTGAACACTGACTACTTGGACCACCTCGTTATTTATATACAGCATTGCAGTATATAACCCACATTCTAGAGTCTGCTCCTTAGATAAATCATTCTTGCAGGAGCGGTGCTTTCATTGTAACACCCCACATGTCAGCTTCACAGTTTCTGTGAACACTGACTATTTGGACCACCTCGTTATTTATCTACATCATTGCAGTTTATCACCCACATGCCATAGACTGCTCCTTAGATAAATCATTCTTGCAGGAGCGGTTCTTTCATTGTAACACCCCACATGTCAGCTTCACAGTTTCTGTGAACACTGACTACTTGGACCACCTCGTTATTTATATACAGCATTGCAGTATATCACCCACATTCCAGAGACTGCTCCTTAGATAAATCATTCTTGCAGGAGTGGTGCTTTCATTGTAACACCCCACATGTCAGCTTCACAGTTTCTGTGAACCCTGACTATTTGGACCACCTCGTTATTTATCTACATCATTGCAGTTTATCACCCACATGCCATAGTCTGCTCCTTAGATAAATCATTCTTGCAGGAGTGGTGCTTTTATAGTAACACCCCACATGTCAGCTTCACAGTTTCTGTGAACACTGACTACTTTGACCACCTCGTTATTTATCTACATCATTGGAGTTTATCACCCACATGCCATAGTCTGCTCCTTAGATAAATCATTCTTGCAGGCGCTGTGCTTTCATTGTAACACCCCACATGTCAGCTTCACAGTTTCTGTGAACACTGACTATTTGGACCATCTCGTTATTTACCTACATCATTGCAGTTTATCACCCACATGCCATAGTCTGCTCCTTAGATAAATCATTCTTGCAGGAGTGGTGCTTTCATTGTAACACCCCACATGTCAGCTTCATAGTTCCCTTGAACACTGACTACTTTGACCACTTCGTTATTTATCTACAGCATTGCAGTATATAATGCTGCATGCCAGAGTCTGCTCCTTAGATAAATCATTCTTGTAGGAGTGGTGCTTTCATTGTAACACCCCACATGTCAGCTGCACAGTTTCTGTGAACACTGACTACTTGGACCACCTCGTTATTTATATACAGCATTGCAGTATATCACCCACATTCCAGAGTCTGCTCCTTAGATAAATCATTCTTGCAGGAGTGGTGCTTTTATTGTAACACCCCACATGTCAGCTTCACAGTTTCTGTGAACACTGACTACTTGGACCACCTCGTTATTTATCTACATCATTGCAGTTTATCACACACATGCCATAGTCTGCTCCTTAGATAAATCATTCTTGCAGGAGTGGTGCTTTCATTGTAACACCCCACATGTCAGCTTCAGTTTCTGTGAACACTGACTACTTGGACCACCTCGTTATTTATCTACATCATTGCAGTTTATCACCCACATGCCATAGTCTGCTCCTTAGATAAATCATTCTTGCAGGAGTGGTGCTTTCATTGTAACACGCCACATGTCAGCTTCAGTTTCTTTGAACACTGACTACTTGGACCACCTCGTTATTTATGTACAACATTGCAGTTTATCACCCACATGCCAGAGTCTGCTCCTTAGATAAATCATTTTTGCGGGAGTGGTGACTTCATTGTAGCATCCGCACATGTCAGCTCCACTATATCTGTGAACACTGACTATTAGGACCATAACATCGCTGTATATTACTTGCATTCTAGAACATTTTCCAGTGATAAATCATTCTTCCTGGAGTGTTGTCTTCGTTATGACATCCCCAATGTCTTTAATCTTACGTCTTTATTCATCTGGGGCAACTAATTAATACAGATGGGCAGCTAATTAATAATACCAACATGGCTCGGTACTTGAGGATACTATTTAGCTTTTCTTACGTGTCATATCGTATAGATTGACATCTTATTTATAAGTACAACACGATTAGTACCGAGCAGGTCTCTTTAGGCATAGATTAATACGTTACTAAATAATTACAGGTGATTAAATTAATTAAATCATTAGGTGATTGCTGTTTTAATGCAGAATCATTTAATAGTAATTGTTAAAGTAAAACAGCTGATGATATTTGTATTTACATGAGTAATATTATTAGGTAACAAAGAGTATAAATAAAAACACATCACAAATCACCACTGTAGTACGACTATTCGTGTAGTACATCAAACGGAGATAAGGTTTAATAATTTATGTGTATTTATATGGTTACGTTCTTAGTCATAACGTTTGACTTATATCCTGCAAGGAGTATAATCAAACCGACTCAGTTAAGTTTTTTTATAAAAAGGATATTTATATCATATTCATATATTTCATTATCAAGTTATTGAAAGTCTTCTTTCCAGTTGAATATTATTTTATATACTTCCTCTTTGTGCCATAAATTACTAAGATTAAAAATATTAAGAAATCAAAGTAACATCCACCTCATTGAATTTAATAGATGCGTCCATTAATAAAGAAGTACAACAAAAAGTTCACCTTTAACGTGTTTGCCTACTACATGTCTACAATTAATTGTTTGTGTATTTAATCTAACGACCTACTTATAATGTAATGTAAATTATAATTTAAAAATGAATTAGTACCAAACATTCTAACAAAAGTAGCTTAAGATTTACTTTAGATTGTTATCGTTCAAAAGCCAAATATTTGCTAAAGGTAATATTGCTTTGTAAATAGAACGTCAAACTAAGGATGTTATTTTCATAGCAAGGGGTACTTTCTTAAATTTAGTTAGCTTCAGTTTAGGTAATTTATATAAATTTTACTATCAAAGGGCTCAATCATCCTTTTTATCAATTATACTAACCTTCCGAATTCATATAGTCTTCTTATCAGAAATGTACGTTAACCCTAACTTTAGTTTTTTAAAGTTTTAAAACAGGCTCAATATATTATTAAAACAGATAACAATACTAAAGTATAAAATATCGATTAATATATGAATATATCGGTCCATATTTTATTAGTAATAAGATCCTTTATTGTTACTTATTGAAATAATCCACAAATACATAGAAAATATTTCGGTATCTAGGTTCTTATTTAAGTGTGACTGTAAACCAAAATAACGAATAATTCTAAGAAATAACAATGTGATATTGAAGGATATCATTGTATTTGAAAATTAATTATTTTGCTAAAGCAACAGCTGCAAACACGTGGAACAATTCTTAGCAGTAATATTGTTGACACAATCAGAAGGAGAAGTTTTATATAGGAAGAAAACAATCTCACTTTTGTTATCAATGTGTTATATGTTATATGAAACCGATTATCAGTAATTATAAGCAATGTATAAGCTGGTTCACAAGTTAGGGTTACTAGTTTAATAAATTGAATAGTAATTATAATGATGTACCCTTTATTTATTTTTATAAAAATGAATAAAGGTGTTTTTTTATTTTTATACAATTGAAATGACTAATAACCCAGATATTGTTTACAAATACAAATACAACAACCTAAAAGAGATTACCATTAAAGAAAATATTAATTTTAACAAGAGATGCCTAAGTGAGAATATTACTTTTAACTATGTCCAACTATATACAAAAGTAAAATATAGAGCTGCACTTAGTTCAATGGAAACTGCCAAGAAAATATGGATCAAAGAAGAAATTAATACTTTATATATGAAACTACACAGATTGAATCAAGAAAAAGAAGAATATTATCAAAATCTTAAATCACAATACCACCACGAATCCATCGAATAAATAAACCCTTACATCAAAAACTTGATCCAACCAATCATTAAAAAGAAAAGGGAAATTCACATATCAAAACTATATTTATTAAGAAAAAAAATTATAACATCTACCTAAGAGAACAACTTACAATGTAAGTTCAAATTTTATCCTAAATTTCATAATTTGACTACCGTACCTTTTAATGACGAAGAAAGTAATACTTTAAATAAATCATTAAAATACAACATAAATCTTGACCACAAAATACATGAAATCGAAGGTGATTTAATCAATATGGACGTATCCATAGTTACAACTGACACAAAAGAACGAGAACATTTAAGACACGCTTTCATACACGAACTAAATAAAATTAATATAAACACAAATAATGATATAAAAACACATACAGCAAACAAAGAAATGACAGTTATGCATTCCATCTTAATAAAATTAAAAGAGAATACTGTTATACTAACCAAAGCTGATAAAGTGAATACAGCAGTTGTTCTGTTAAAGATGGATATGACAATAAAATAAAATATTTTATTAAAATAACAAATTAAAACTTAAAGGATCCTACTAACCATTACTCAAAAATAACTAACAAAATCTTTTCTGAATGTAACATAATTCCAAAACCTGTACAATATCAATTAAAACGACCAACCCCAAAGCTCCTACCCTAGGAGCTCAACCTAAAAAACATAAAACAAACATACTAATCAGACCAAAAGTCAACTTTCAAAACGCACCATCACATAAATTATGCAAATATTTGAATAAAAGGATTCAAGAAAACATCATTTGGGACTACAATTACAGCAGGAATAATAGCAAACATCTTCTTACACAATTTGGAACAAAACAAAATTTTGAACGAATCAAATCCTCACAAACAAAAAATAATATATTGGTTTCGTTATGTTGATGATGTAATATATATTTTCCAAGGAAGCTAAAAAGAAAGTGATTAATTATTAGAATACTATAAATTCTTTAAATGACAAGATAAAATTTAAAAAAGAAAATGAAACAAAAGAAATAAACTATTTACATATTACAATCACAAATATTGGAAATAAGCACTCATTTAAAACTTTAAAAAAATCAACCCAAACTGACCTACTAATTTCGTATAATTCTAACCACCCATGGAAGTACAAATTATCTAGTTTCAGATCAATGATAAACAGAACGTTAAGCATCCCAATTAAAAAATCTAATTATGAAGAAGTAAAACAACAATGAAATACTTAGCTTCGAAAAATGGTTACAATCTGACAATTGATGACAGAATTATAAAGAGAATGAAAGGAAACGAAAATAAGAAAATAATACAAAAAGGAAAGAAAAAAATTTATCAGTGTTCCTTATAATAGAAAAATGAATAAATCTATTAGAAAGACTTTTCAACATATTAAATACACACTTAGTTATAAAACAAAGAACAATACTTTTACTTTAATTAACAAACTATCCAACAAGAACAAAATAAAAATAACAAATATGAAAAATCATGAATATATAAAATAAAAAGCTCAGAATGCAATTCTTTTTACATAGGACAAACAGGAAGAACATTTAATTTACGCTACAAAGAACACATAAAAGCCATAAGAAACAACAACTCAACATCAATTAAATCTAACTTTGCTGAACAAATTCTCCAGTCAAATCACAGTTACCAAAATATAAATGAAAATGTTACGGTTTTAGAATATGAGAAGAAAGGAGAAAAAACGAATATCAAAGAAAATTTACACATATATATAAACAATTATAATGAATCACAGAACATTTTAAATACACAAATTAACATAAAAAATCCTATATATGAAAAAATAAAATAAATTTAAAAAAACGTAATAGTCAAAAGTAAAATTCAACTTACCCACACACTAAATTAATCATATGTTATGTTATTTTCATTTGTTTTATTTTTATTTTTGTAATTGTTCATTTATTATAGGTTATATTATTTAAAATATGAAGATGGCATAAGAGCAGAAACCGGTCATGTATTTTTATAAAAATAAATAAAGGGTACTTCATTATAATTATTATTCAAGTTTTTAATTATAAGTAATATCATAACATTTTTAATTAATTATATCAATACTTTACAGTAAAACTTTAGGGAGAATAAGATTAAGAGTGGATTTAGGGAGTTAGTGGCCGAGTGGTCTGAGGCGACAGGACTTTGAGCTTGAGTTAGAGATAGAGCAGTTTCCCATTTCTGGTCAATGTAACTGAAAAAGTTGACTAATGTAAAAAGGGATTCTATTAATCGTCTTATCACCAGAGCAACCAAGGGAGCTACATAAATATTAATTTTATTTTCATTAATTGACAACACTCTAAGTCAATGCTCTCCATTTCAAAATCTCTGGCACTTTAGATTTGGCCAGTTGTTTCTAGTCCAGTGGCAACCCAATCGTGCACAATATCCTAGTTATTTAGTCCCAAAATATATGTTTTTCACAGCAAACAGGATTGTATTGATTGAATTTAGATTTGAAAAATTACAACTTCTATATTTTCAGGCTATTTTTGTTTATTAACATATGGATGCATTATGTTTCTTTGATTAGTAACCTTAGACACATGAACCATAGTAATAGTTTCTTGATTAAAATATACCTTATATATATATTTATTTATTTAATTACACTAATTAAACTATAAATAATATTCTTATTGAAGTATTTTAGTTGGAAAATAACAAAAACCAACGTCCAATCAATGTGTAATAGTGAAAAATAGATTTTATTAGAGATTTTTATATTTACGAGGTATTATTTAAGTAATTGTCATAGAAAATAAAATGAAGATTTTTTTTAATAAGAAAATAAAATAAATATGTGAAATATGCATTAAAAGTAATAAAACAACAAAACTATAACTAAGTTTTCACTGTTTGGAAATTGCCTATAGTACCTATAAGAAGCAGCACATGTTAAAACAATATGAACATATCGTTATAGAGGACAAATGAAACTAGAGATATTGTTGATGATAGAGAAAATAAAATGTCTACTAAGTAAGGTCATGAATTTTCCATCCTCCGGATGGCAATTTGGCAGTTTCATAGCCAAGGACTTTACTCTTGTAGGATGAATGAGCTTTATAAACCTCCTCTTCACATGTAAGGTCTTGTATGTGGTTGGAATAATGACAAACATTAATATAAATATATGGATTTGTCATTTAATTTATTTTTAAAACAAAACGATAATTTCTCAATTAATATTTACCCTGTAATAATATTGCATTAGAAAAATACTTTAAATATTTGTTTGAAGTATAATGTTTAATCACAATCTGCTTATGTTATTTTAATAGAAACAATATGTGTGTGTGTGTGTGTGTGTGTGTGTGTGTGTGTGTGTGTGTGTGTGTGTGTGTGTGTGTGTGTGTGTGTGTGTGTGTGTGTGTGTGTGTGTGTGTGTGTGTGTGTGTGTGTGTGTGTGTGTGTGTGTGTGTGAAATGTTTATCAAATAACAAATTAAATGTTTAACATATTATAGATGTAGGCATTTGTAGAATCATGAACCAGATCATTCGCTTTTTCGGTGCATTCAATGGAAAGCATTTCATCTATCTATCTAAATTGCAAACGATACTTAGATAAATATTCCATAAATTATCATTCAAGATGTTAGATAATAATATTCTTCAAATCTCCTGAGATAGTTAATTCATATATAGATATCAACTATTTACCGATAAATTTTTGTTCTACGATGATAAAATGTATCACCTATAAATTGTTTAAACTTTCTTTGCTTTAACCAGTCTTCATGGCGACATTTACTTCATGAAAAGCTATCGATGTCCTGGGTGGGTACTGTGTATTGACAATATTAAACGTAGTTTCCCAATATCGATCTCAATAAAGTCGGTACAATGTTACTGGTGCATTGCTATAACTCAGCTACTTAGAGATAAAGTGACGAGGATACTGTGGCTGACGGGTTTTTTATCTGGACCTCTTAAATTTATACGGCGTCGGCTCAACGGGTTCCATCGACGTGAGTACTAGTAAAGTAGTCTGGGTACGACTACTACCCTACTACCCTAGATATTGTGTACGAAAGGTAACTCTGTATCCTGTCTTTATGTTAGCTGAAAATCAGACCAGGTCAATACTACGTGGTTTGGATTATACGTAAATCAGTACGTCCCTTACTTCGCCTGGGTATTAAGATAATAATATATAGTTTGTCTAGGGAACAGTCGACATTGTTTAGTAACAATTGCTAAACTCATTCATCTGCACACATCACATTCATTCGCCTCTCATATTCACCCATATCTACACGATCGATGTCTTAATGAAGAAAAATATAATAATTCTGTGCTGTCAATCGTTGTATATATACAGAATTGGCACATTAAAAACTACTTTTACATAAAATTGTCACATTACTGAAACCAAACTATAATATTTGTAATACAATCTGCCAAATAAATGTGTAAATGATTTAGGAAACATATTTGTAAGTCATGCAACGTCAGGGTGTTCGCTATTTTAGAACATCTAAACAAACGCCTACAGCGGTTTACACAAAGGTACAGGATCATTAGTGTCTATACCTTCCCATGCTCGGAAGAAGACAGTGAAAACCTCACTGTTTTGTTCCCATCCTCATCACTCACAGCTGATAGCATCCATTTGTGGTAATTTATGTTCTACAACACAATACTTCACTCAAACAAAACATTATATTCACTGTTGTATCACAATTATTAATGCACTTATTGCATCTAACTTGGTTTTCATTATGATGTAATTAGCCTTAGTATTGTTACAACGCATCTATTAATTACATAATCCATACCAAAGCATTGTTGTCTACATTAAAAGTAGATAATTAATGTTAAATATACAGAAATAGGAAAAAAATCATCTCATATATGTGATCGTTTTGGTGGTAAAGATATGTTATATAACTTTACTATCAACCAAGTACCTCAATAAAAAGTTATAAAGGGACCATATTACTTATGAATCTATTGAATGGAAAATGAAAATTTTACAACTAAAAAGACGTATTATTTTCTATTTATAATTACTATGCTCTGAAAGTTAGATTGCTTGTCGTAGTAAACAACGTCATCGAGAAACTTTGAGTACCTTTTTGAAATATCAGGTTATATTTATCTTGCCTTTGAAAGCTTAAACCCTTTTATACGACATTACTTTTATCTTTAATTAAAACTTTATATATTAACCTGAATAAATCAATAAAAACTGTAAAAGCTGAGTTATTATTTAATGGTTACAATAATAATTTTTTAACAAAATAACATGACTAGTAATAAATTATGTTTTACAAAGGGAATACGCATTTTCTGTAATGATAATTTCAATACTTAATATATATAAACGTAAAAAAAAAACTGTCAATAAATGAAGCAAGAGCTTAGAATAGTGACTATCTGATACTCAATACTAGGCACATTTTAAACATACAAGGTTTGATATGAAATCTGAGGAGAACAAGTAATTAATACTTAAAATATAAATATTTCCATATGATTCTTTTAATAGTCTACATTATTTTACATGCTGTTTCAGGTCTGCAAGATAAAACAGTTGTGAGTTTTTACAATTCACAGATAAGGTAGAACTGTTCTTCAAAAATGAATAGCATAAATGTCACATACTCAATATTTATGTTTTAAACAAAACAAAATTAAATAGTTTTTGTAGGTAGAGATTGCTCCATAAACTTAAGGTTAATTAATCTTCGGGTGTTTTTAATTTTTGAGTTTTTTGAGGGTATAAAATACCCATATTTTTAATCAATAATCTGAAATGTTTAAAATGTTTTTAAAAAAATATGTATCTTCTCTTATTCTAATAATTGAGCATGTAGACCAATATTATATAACTCTTAAATAACATGTTGTACATTTAAAGGTAAATACAACGCATAAGACATAAACGTACGGGATATGCTATGTATATTAAAAAAAACATTGTTAGCTAACATTTTTAAACATCCGCAAGCGATAAGCTTTTACAATATACTTAAATTTTGTTTTATTTTCAGTATAGCACGTTATTAATTTCGTAAGTAATATTTCAATGAAGTTATATTTTTTTTAAATTCCAAAACAATTATTAATGTGTATTGAGATATAACGAATAACCGGTACCTGTTTATTTAGTGAAACTGGTATCCGATAACCAGTGACAAGCTTTGCACTTGTACACATATGGTTCCAACGTCAGCTGTCGCTAATGGTTTTGCCAGTTACCGAGAATATTATAAAAGACATGAATTCCTATACACAGTTTTAATACAAAACTAATTTATTAGTGGATCGAAATACAATATAACTATTGTTATGAGTTGTATTATTGTGTTTTATTTTATATTTTTCTTCTTTTGTTATTCCAATTAAACTGAATTTAATATAATTATGTTTAATGCTTTACAAATTACCTGATTCGTTTGGATGTATTACAAAGCCAAGCAAAATTAACAACTTTAAGTATAAAACTATTTTTTAAGCTAAAATGTAATAAGCATTATTTATCCAACCAAGACGTTATAAGGACATTAGCAAAAGTCTGGAATATATTTATCATTTTAGAAACTATAGAAAAAAATTTATTGAAACTTTGTAGTTACTTACATGTCCCCATAACAAACGTTTAGAAATATTTTACTTGTCTTTTGCATAGCCAGGGCTAGAAATTTTAAAAGTAGGTCTACCTCGAGTTATACCTCATTTGAAATATCTTTGTTTGTACAATACTAAAGTGCTACGCTGAGGTCAAAAGGGTGACCCAGTCCAAAATTACAACCACTCAATGAATTTAATGTCATATTACTAATTTAATGTCATATTACTAATTTAATGTCATATTACTAATTTAATGTCATATTACTAATTTAATGTCATATTACTAATTTAATGTCATATTACTAATTTAATGTCATATTACTAATTTAATGTCATATTACTAATTTAATGTCATATTACTAATTTAATGTCATATTACTAATTTAATGTCATATTACTAATTCTTCTTTAGAAAATAATATTTAGACATATTTATTAATAGTTAAACAATTTGGTCTTGAGTAGTTAAAGGTAAAAGGGAGATAATGACAATTGTATGGCTCTGTCATGCTAAGGAAAACTAGGTGGTCTGGAACACACTTTTAGCACCTAATTGAATGCGACCTCTGTTTATTTATTCTCTGTGATTTAAACTTTACATATTCACTCCATTGACCTTAATTAATTAAAATAAAAATATTAACATGTTTATATATCTAAGTTTAACAAGCTTCTCATGAAAACAATCCAAATTTATGCAGAATAATAACTTATTTATAACCAGTTATACTTTTAAATTATATGTTATTCACCAATAGACATCTTAAACTTAAGAGATTATTAAATTGTTCATAAACAATATACTTAATGTTGTGATCTTAAACCACGGTTCTAGTATTGTGCATATTTTAGTTACCAAAGAAATGTTATGGAGTGTTTGATATAAAAGCTCGATTGTTTAACTAAGCTTAAATTACTATCCAGTTTACTTTAATTTTTGGCAAAAATATGTTATAATATGAAAGGTTACAGCATGGGAGGCGAGAAAGAATGTGCATACAGTAACAAATTGACTAGGATGAGGAGTTAAAACAATAATATGCTTTAATAATTAGATAATAATTAAAATAATAATAATAACCAGGCAAATTTATTATACTTACCTAACAAAAATGATTTATACAAAAAATTAACATTTGTATACTTAAAATAACCTTTTATCAAATCTGGTTTGTATGTTATTAAAAATAAAGTTATACTAATAAAATAGAACCGTGTGTGAACTGTAACAATAGTTATCGTTACACCTTTTCTTTAGAGAGTTGGATAACTTTAACTTAAATGTCTAGGTAAATCAATTCACATCAAAAACTACAAAGTTTAAATATAGTTAGTTCTCTCACCAACAAACTCATTAATTCAGAATTTTAATTTTATGTAAATCTAATTTTCCTTAGAAAAAAAACATTCAGTATTACCACTAAATATAATGTTTTAACATATTGCTCTCATTACATATAATTAATATTTGAAACACTTGAATTTTATTAAATCAGTTTGAAACATTAACTATATGTAATGAGTTAAACATTTTAAATAATACACTGTTTATAAATAATATATTATATTTTGTTTGAACAGATTTTAATGTGAATGTTACGTAAAAAGTTACTAACCAACTTTTTTTTTTAATGTTGTAGATTTAAAAATGAAAATCATAAAAACGCTTTGCTCTTTAAAGACAGTGAGTTGAACCGTTCAAACATATTTTACATAAACTTGCTAAGTCTCTGAGGAACACTCACTAAAGTCTACTTTGCTGAGAGAGTCGTGCGAAGTGCTGATATGAAAGTAGTTGGCACACCTGTCTTTTATAACATGGCCAGTTCTCAGTACTTTACTTGGAAGGGACTTTTTTCACAAATCTCATCCCCAACATACATTGAATAAAACCTTCATCAGCATAACTAAACAGCTTTTCCTGGCGTAAATGTACAGAACAGAATCAAGTGCTTGAATGAAGTTGGACAGTCTTCAATACATACGTCTTTTTTGGTTTTTGTATACTGTTTTACTAATTGGTTATTAATTTTAAAATGCTGTAGTTGTTACACGTGTATTATACATAATCACTAGATCTTCATGCATATTTAAATATATATTATTTCACATTATTTTAAATATACAAAAAAAAATTTAATTGAACTTAAATCGTAATTAAAATGTATAGTTAAAAACAGGATTTGCGACAAAATTAAATAATAAATTAACAAACTAAGAAAAGTAGAAACATCATTTATAATCAACTTCACTATTACTTTAAAACATACGAATTTAGACAATATATTATATAAACAGCAAAAATAACATTTATCCATAGTTCGTTTCAGTTAAATGTTAAGTAAGTCAATAATATAATAAAAAATTACAATACAATGAAAGTTAAGCGAAAAATGAAAATAATGAAAGTAATTTAAATATTTGACTTTTATTAAAATAGGGTTGACAGTGTGAATAGGTATGAAAGTTATGTTGGACAGTAATAGTGGTGTCAATTATATTTTGTGTGAGTGTGTCAGTAAAGATAACTAGGCCTGATAAGAAACTCAGACTGTAAGGGTCCGACACCAACCAACCAGGTGGTGATAAGCATCTTGTTGTCATTTAGTGGAACCTGCAAGTTCCTAATCTCCTCTGGAATGTTTCTGTACAATATATTTGCCACATAATATGCATTCGTCAGATTTAAAGATTTCAGGCCTTAGAACTTGCAATAGATAGATAAGTATTTTATTTACAAAAAAAGAATAATTACAATGTAAAGTTCATATAAATGGTGGAAATAGTTCCCCTCATAGGCACATGCCTGTGGGAGGGGAACAGGCCACTACCAGCCAGACGTAAAATAAAATGGAAATGTTACTATTATGTAAACAAATACAAAATAAATACATATATAGATAAACTTATTTTTCATAGCAATTATTACTTAAATTACAAAATTACAAAGATACACTTTTATAAACTAAATTTCGTAACATTAGAAGCCACATCAAATAAAATAAAAATAAAAAACTAATAATAATATACATATTATTATTGGTTTTTTATAATACATATTATTAATATATAATAATATGTATATTATAATAATAATATACATATTATTATTAGCGTATATGACATAAACCTTCATATTCGCATACACCTAGCATAAATAATGGGTGCAAGCACAGTGACTTTATATTACATAAACACCAACCAAAACACACAACACATGCACACACACATACATCCTCTCACGCACAACCATACCACAAACGCACATTCAAACCACGCACACAAATTCAAACCTCACACGCATACACTCACACCTCACACATACCTCACCCCAAACTAAAAAAAAATTAAATAAAACAAAAAAATTAAAAAAATGAATAAATAAACACACGCACACGCGCACTTACATACACACAACAGAAAACATGACACATCCATCCCCCCCCCCACCTTTCAAGCACCAACTTAAGTTAAAGTTTGACATTTATAACCCAGAAAAAAAACCTGTATATGGCGACACAACTAGATATTTAATGTTATTCAGTGTGCATAGATATTAATAGATTATATATATTTTTCCTTCCTACCTCAACAAGCCATTTGTTCACACATTTTTTAATGTACCTATTGAGCAAGGAGCTGGAGCTCTGATATGGTTGGGTAAATTATTCAGGAATAAAAAATTAGCAATATAAGAAGGATTTGTTTTGTTTGTTGATTTTTTTAATTTTCGGTACCGTGAAAATCCTACGTTTGTGGCGTACCTTGTTGGATAGTTTGTTTATTGGCATAATTATGGAATTTTTAAAAACTCAAGTATCCCTTTAAAAATCAGATAAAAAATCTATTTTAAATTATAATTGTGCTACAGTTTTTAGCACTTAATTGTGGTGTTAAAAGACATAATAGTTGATTACGTACCTATTGAAAATTACTACTAGATCTTTTATCCCGAATGATCCCTACTAAAAATATAGAAACACTCTTAATGTAGTATGGGTTAGTATTAATTCAATAGCATATTTAAAAAGCAAATATTTTATAAACTGTAGAAACAAGTTAGGGGCAACTAACTTAAAACTCACCCTGTTTACTGATATTTTATAAAATATTTCATACTTTTTAATTCTATGACTGAGTACAATATATTTCTTACTAAACTGCACGAGATTATCAAGTGCTTTGATGATATTGACATTACCATGACAGGCCTAGAGTGTATTGTGCTTATGCATCCAGAGTCAATAGGTCTCCTCCATTGTGTTCAGCCTTACACCTCCATTATCGTATAGTCATTAGCTCTCTAATGGAACTCTCATTATGTCATTATTAATGACTGGGTTAGTGAAACTGCTAAATATTATTTTTCAATAGCATCTAGTTTTTTACTTTTAGGTGCAAAATGTATAATGTCTAAATTTTCTTCAATTGATGAAATATTATGGTTTTCTTGTATTAAATGTTCAGCAAATGTTGATAAATTTTGATGTTTGTTTTTTGGTATATGTTTTTTGAATTATCTACTAAAACTTCTTCCTGTTTGGCCAATGTAATATTTAGGACAAGTTGAACATTTAATTTTGTAAATTCCAGAATTATTGTATTTGTTTTCATTATTCTTAGTAGAGTAGTTATGTTGTAGTATATCCAAACAAGGATATAAAATTACATATAGAACAAAGAACAGTATCAAACATATACTACAACATAACTACTCTACTAAGAATAATGAAAACAAATACAATAATTCTGGAATTTACAAAATTAAATGTTCAACTTGTCCTAAATATTACATTGGCCAAACAGGAAGAAGTTTTAGTAGAAGATTCAAAGAACATATACCAAAAAACAAACATCAAAATTTATCAACATTTGCTGAACATTTAATACAAGAAAACCATAATATTTCATCAATTGAAGAAAATTTAGACATTATACATTTTGCACCTAAAAGTAAAAAACTAGATGCTATTGAAAAATTTTACATATACAAAAACACAAAAGAAAACCCATCATTATTACTCAACGATCAAATAAAATTTCACTCAAATATTATGTTTGATTCTATCATGAAGATGCAAAATTATAAAATTTAACAAGATCTACAACTTATCCATCTACATTTTTATTTAAATTTTTATAATGTCAGCTGTTAAATTAATTATTCTAAAATTAAGTATATTTATAACCCTATTTATATTCTGTTTTTCAACTGATGATAGTCTTACGAGACTGAAATCGATCTTGAAAATTAAAAACACCAAAAAGATTGCTAAGTGTTATTATTTTTATATATATAAATATATTAAGCAATCTATAAGCTACAAATGCTAAATATTATCCTATATGTGGTTTAAAACAGATTTAGCCTCTATTTGTACCCTAACATAGTTTTATTTAAACTATTATTTTTATTTTTGGAGGTCGGTGAATCTACGAACGATTCTTTTATGATATTACTTAATGTTTAGGTTGGAGCCCCTATACTTACATTTTTCAGTTCCTGTTATTAATCATTATAAATAAATACCATGTGTACTCTAATAAAAACATATCATCCAGCATATATTGTTCCAATGTTCCCTTGCCCAGTGATGCGAGTTTGAGATGTCCAGACCTTCATGACACCTACCTGGGATTCTGACAGCAACGAGTTCACCCCTCTCCCTCAGTTCAGAATCCCTACTACCTCCTGTATCCTCATAGTGCACTTGTAAACAGTGACAAGGAATCCAGTCATAGATCTACGCTGATTATCACTTTTTAACCAAAAGATTTAATGAATACAGAAAGAATAAAAAACAGTATGCGTAAGAAACTATATTTATTTTGCAGGGAGGGGCTTAATAAGACACATTTATCCCCAGACAGCTGATCTGTTTAACTCTCTCAGCAATATTAAAATACTAAATTGGGTAAAAATTGTTTAAGATTCTTTTCACAACAACTGACCTTTAAGAAACCCATTGACAAAGTAAATCTGTGAAAAAATGTAAACTATGAAGCTACATGGATATACCACATAACCATCTCGGTTTTTTCTTCAGAATAATAAATGGTATCAATATTTAAAATTTATTAGTTTGTGTATGGTATAACAATATACATTATAAACTACGTTTGCTGTACAATATTAAAGTTTACTAAATATGGAAACTTTTTTTAGTACTACTATTACTAAACTAATTATAATCACAAAGGATATACATAATGTAAGACAATTAACTGTCTTGAAGTGACCCGACAAGTCGTTCAACTGATAAACCGTGAAACATTTAAATTGGTGCCGTTTTCAGTATAATGATGTACAACTAACTGTCAAATTTAAGTTTGGAATTGACGTCACCCACAATAATTGTCGAGTATTCCAAGTTATTATTAGTTTGAATTACCTCGAATGTCTAGTAAACTACAGTAAACCAATCATCACTATGTTCAATACATTAAATAGATTGCACTGTATTACGTAATACTGCGTATACTAACATACATAACAGTAATGTCTCTTCAACACTATGCAAAGTTATTGTATAAATCATGTAATATGTTAAATATGAATTATTAGTATTTGACCATTGTAATATGTTAATTAAGTCACTTATCAAGAGTAATAAATAACATAGGCGTTTACTACTAAAGCCTTTTAAAAATCCATGTTTGTAAAACAAAGAATACTTTTATAATTTTTTCAAAATATAGGGAGATGAATTAATATCACTTGCAGTTTTTTCCTACATAAAATAACCAGACTATATGACATATTGGTAAATAAAACTTTAATTACAGCTTCCATATCCCCATCCCAAAACACCCTACCAATCTTCTCGCTGGCCAATAGTTCGTTTCCAAAACAGTGCAGAGGCTCAAACATGCAACACTAACCAAGTGTGAGTTTAGTCACACAATCAAGAGTTATTTCGGCAAACGATTGGCTCTCTTAGGCAAAACATCCCAGGCCTCTTAAACCAATATTCTCCAACGAATTATCTTGGCCGAGAAGCACTCTAAAAACAATGACAGTTTTCAGTATGACAAGCTATTAAAGATGCTAAATACTTGACGCACTTCCACTATACCTAGTCACGGAAACTTCCAAACGACATGCAACAGGAACATCCTCTAGAAAGACACGGTTACTCCCGGTGTCTGTTCAAAATAAGCTGTTCAAGTCACCGGTGGCATACACAACGTGACTTGGTACCAAGGTGTAAATCTTTAAAAAGCACGTTTGTCGTTAAGATATAAAGATAGCAAGGCCCAAGTTCCTCAGAAATTCTGATACAACATAGATTATGACCTAATGTAACACCTAAACACAGCGTTCAGAGAAGATCACAAACCAGATCTATTATTGCACTGAGGTATCACACAGTATGAGTACTGGATCTACAGTTACTTATATCGTTTGAGAAGGTTTACGGAGAAGTTTAACGTGTGGAAAAAAACCACCACTGTTTGCTGATGTGCAGTGGCGCGTGGTTGTCTTTGGCATTCTTTACAAACACGATAGAAAAGCAAAATGATCTCTAGTGATATTTTAGTGACTCCTGTATAGAGTTGGGCCTTACTGGTTAGGACATATGTAATGTAATTAATAAATCAGAAGACATGATGGTTCTAATTCAGAACCTTGTGGTTTTCCGTGAATGATAACGAATTTCCCTGAATTCACGACACTCACACTATTATTAAAAACTAATGTTCTACCTAGTAGAAAAGGTTTTTTTAGTAAGTCCCTAGGATAATCTGAAGAAAGCTTCTTTCGAAATACACTATAAGAAATAACGTCAAAAGCGTTCCTAAAATGTATAAAAATGTTATCCACTTGTGCTCGAAACTCAATCGCAGAACCAGTTTACTTCAAGAAACGAATTATCTGTTTGCAATAGTACAGTCACCTTTAAATAATTTAAGAAACCATGCTGATGAGGACACATCTGGAGGCAGACTCTCTTATACAGACATAAAGAAATAACGTTAGTCTAAAAATTAGAAAGACTCTGGAGTCCTTTCTGCAGTTATTAGTGCAAGCTCAAAGAAACTCTCCTGTTATTCAACTCCAGGTAAACATGGGCAATCACATCGCTACATCTTTTATAGTAAATTAGGGAATATTATAATTTTAATAACTGAGTCAATAGTCAGGCTCTTTATAGTATATCGGTTTCCATAATTGGTCTACTTATGCAAATCGATTATGTTGCTGGAGTTTAGTCGATTATGGGAACGTGTGCGTGCCGTGTCCCCTCGAGATAGGCAGAGCCCGTACTGGACTGCACTGTTACTCTCCGCTCACACCACACAAATTTCCAAATACAATATAATTAGATTATAAATATATAAGATATACATAGAATTAGTGTGTAGTAATATTAGTATGACTAGAATAATTTATAACCGTAACCCATCAGCCTTGCTTCCGTAACCCATCAGCCTTGCTGTCGTATTCCATCAGATTTGTTGTCGTAATCCATCAGACTTGCTGTCGTAACCCATCGGCCTTGCTGCCGTAAACCACCAGCCTCGCTGTTGTGACCCATCAGCCTTGCTGCCGTAACCCATCAGCCTTGTTGTCGTAACCCATCAGCCTTGCTGCCGTAACCCATCAGCCTTGTTGTCGTAACCCATCAGCCTTGCTGCTGTAACCCATCATACTTGCTGCCACAACCCATCAGCCTTGCTGCCGTAAACCATTAGCCTTGCTGTCAAAGCCAATCAGCTTAGCTTCCATAGTCCATCAGCCTTGCTTCCACAACCCATCAGCCTTGTTGTCGTAACCCATCAGCCTTGCTGCCGTAAACCATCAGCCTTGCTGTCAAAGCCAATCAGCTTAGCTTCCACAACCCATCGGCGTTACTATTGTTACCCCTCAAGCAGGAAACCACGTGTTGTGTGAACTGAAGACTACAAGTCCTATTCTCAATAGCTTTAATTCCGACGAAGATACTACTGATGGTTGCCCTGGGTGTGTATATATTTAAATTTGTCTAAAGTAAACACATACTGATGTATTAAATACTTTCTAGGGTTCATATGCTATCAAACGGAGTCTGTACTATAATTTAAATAAATTCCTCACTTTACAAAATTAGCTCAGATCTAACTAATAAAAGGACATTTCTCAGAGTAAGTCAACATTGCATAAAACCCCTTGTTTCACTATATTCACCCAAATCTATATGATCATCTTTAAAACGAGATGTTGTGCCCTTAACCCGTTGGCCTGTTTTCACGGAACCGTTCCGTGACGGCCCATCTGGCCTAAAATTGCTATCACGAAACTGTTCCGTGATGGTAACAGTGCCTTTTCAGTATTTCTTTTTTTTATATATAGACTATTACATCAACTGGTTAAAAATGTAATAAAAACAATCAGTAAAGACCGAAATGGAAACTATAGTAATGGGTACTTAGGCAAGTAATGTTTATGCTTGTATGATGCATAAACCTTTAATGTATGTACATATATCAAACCCTATTACCATCTGACATCGAGTGTACTTCCCCGTCAGACAATGGTGTAAATACCTAGTACATTGAAGCTATAGTGTTGAGTGCCAGGACCAGTGATATTTACGCTTGTCTGATGCACAAACCTTTAATATATGTACATATATCAAACCCTATTACCCTCAGACATCGAATGTACTTCCCCGCTCACCCAATGGTATAAATACCTAGTACCATTGACGCTATAGGGTTTAGTGCCAGGACAAGTGATGTTTACGCTTGTCTGATGCATAAACCTTTAATGTATGTACATATATCAAACCCTATTACCATTTGACGTCGAGTGTACTTCCCCGTTCACACAATGGTGTAAATACCTAATACCATTGAAGCTTTAGTGTTGGGTGCCAGGGCGAGTGATGTTTACGCTTGTCTGATGCATAAAAATTTAATGTATGTACATATATTGATCCCACTATTCTCTAATATCGAGTTTACTTCCCATCTCACACAATGGTGTGAGTTCTTTCATAGAGTATTTGGCATTTATTCAAGCTATAAATGCTTATTTAGATAAGGTAATTTTACAACTAGATATACAGTACCTAAAATAAAATATCTAATTTTTGTAATCATAAGCCGTTTTCTTTTCTTTTAAAAATTTTATAGACATTTAAAATGGTCTACAGTTTACAATAAACAACATGATCTAACAGCTAAATTTCTATAAAAGGGAAGTAAACTGAGTTTTACAGCTAAGAATTTATTATTAGTATGATTTTCTAGGATCGTAGTAAAATCTTCTGTAAGTTATTTAAATAGCTGTTAAAATATGTAATAAAATAACTTTTACGTGGACTCAACTGTTTTTTCGCTATACAAGCCAAAACGATTAACATATTCCCTCCTAAATTGATTAATGTATAATACGAAATAGTGTTCCAGAACAAGTTAATAAAGCTTCCAATGAATGGACATTTTTATTGTGTTTATGAATTCCTAAAACGTGATATTTAAATGGGAGAGGGGTTGATGAATCTTGGTTTTAATTAACTTTTTAACTGATTAATTATAAATGGACTGACACATACTGTTAAGTTTTTTATACCTGTTAATAACAATAAAGAATCGTATCATTAATTTGAAAATTAGTTTTCTAAAGTTAATTTACAAGTGTGTTAAAAAAAATAACTACTGCAAAGTAATTTGATATTATAAAGTTATTCTAGTATAATATAATATGTTTGATTTAAAATCAATTATATACAAGTTATCATTAGTAGATAACGAAGTGATTATAAAACTGACAAAAGATCAGTTGTCTATGAAACTTATATAAAAGCAGTAGTCGTTCCTTTTTAATAATTACCATTCACTCACCAGCCAGCACGTAAGTTGTTTAGAACATTTACTACAGTAACGTAACTTTATTAAAAATAGCTTCGAAGTACAGTATATCACATCAAATAACAATGTATCTTTTCGTCGTTTAGTAGCTATGCAATTGTCAACATTTCCTTGTATGTAACTAAATTTTATAACTAAAATTGTATCATTGAATTTTGATAAGTTTTACTTTTCAAGAATTATGAAATTGAATATAGAGCCAGATTTACATTAAATATTTACAGCAGTGAATTTAAATTATTACTTTCATGTTATGTTTACATATTATGTGATCAGAATCTGAACACTTAATTACCTATGTACGAATATGCTTTTTAATTAGTTTTGATCATTGGCGGTGCCTTACTATTGAAAATTGCTCCCTCTTTTCATGTTTATTCAGTTTCTTAATATTATTGTAATTACTTCGACATTTGTGTATATTTTTTAGTTCTACAACCAAACAAACCCTTGCATAGTACTACAATTAAATTTATATTTTCGGTTCTTGTATAGGCTACACACTTATCTTTTTAACGCATACGATAAATCTAAAAATTCATTTCAGTTATATATACACAAATTCAACTTAATGACTATCAACATTACACAACATTTAAGTTCATCACTTTCAAACTTACTTTACAGAAACGTTCAACTTAATAACTATTATCCTGTTTACTTTACTCACGTTCACCTTGCTAACTCACCTGACTACCTCACTTAGGTTCACCTTAAAAACTCTCTACCACTTTGTTCAAGTTCACCCGGAAACTTTAATTGACGATTAAATATAAACAATGTAGACAACTGACGTTTTAGATCTCTCGACGGATTATTCAACTTAATAACATTGTTTTTAATTTTATAATTGTAATTCAACTTGATAATACACTATAAATACGAAAAACAAGTTGCGAATACACTAAATTAAGGTTAAAATACATTTAAAGTGAGCCTGAATCAGCAAGAGCCAAATCAAATTTAATTATTTGGACTTGCTATTATTATATTTCGTACTTTATGTTACATTCTCATATAGCTTACATTTCACCTTTAAATCGAGATTATTCACGAGTAATCATTTTATTATGTAAAATTTTTTTAAAAATTCTTGACTATATATATTATATAAGTAAACAAAGTAAAGTGGAAACTGTATGTGAGTATGTGGTAACTTCAATATACTACCCCTAGTACACATTTGGAATAAACAATAATATGAAAACCTAGTAAAACCCCTCCTGCAACACTAAGATTATTCTTTTGTGAATTGGAATACAAAAATTAAACTTAATGTGTGAATTTCTTTGAAACTTTTATAAAATAATATACATAAACCTTTCACATGTTACATATTTGAAAATTAAAATGTTTAAAATAAAAAAATCTATAAGGTAGTGATTCTACTATAAGCCTAACAGTCTTGTGAAAGTATTGCAAGTGTTCAGCATATAAACGACTGTTTGTGTAATACGGCTCCCAATAGTTTTGGTCACATCATAAGTAACCTGGTAGTGACTGTTATTGAATTAATAGAAATCAAATATAACTTATTCCTGTTTTGTAAACTATATTATTGTGATCCATATTGCTTTTTAGGAGTTGTGTAAGAGTGGAAGTAAAAACCAATTCTACAATTATGAGGCATCTATTGCAAGTAGCAATCTTGCTGGTCGGAGTAGTGTACGTCTAGGGAGATGCCAAGGAAGACCAGAAAGAGTGGGAGAAGTTAAAGTATAACATGTTTTCTTGTAATAAGTTTTAATTACTACCACAGTTATAATTTATTTAATGAATGTTTCACCTTAACATGAGCACGCTTGGTGGCAGCTCTCACAAGCGGTGTTAAAACCCATTAAGGAGACATTTTAATTTGTTCAAACAATAACAAAATAGAACAAAATATATAGATAGTGTAAGAAGATTCAATATACAAAAGGAAACAAAATTTAACAAAAATATAAACAATAAGAAAGTCCATGATCATAATATATATTAACTCACACTCAAATCCACAGTATAAAAAATCCGCTTATAAAACAATTGCGTTTAAATAACTGAAACGTGGCAACATTGCTATGGTTGTGGCTGGCTTACATCGTCACTTCATTAGTCGTAGACGTCGTGCCATTTCCAAACTGCTCGTAGACTCCAGCCGTCATTTCTTTACGTCTGGTGTTTACAGGCTAAACTGGATAATTGGTTGGTGCAAATGTAAAACTATTTAGCGTTTCAATTGGAAACGCAGTGGGACAGGAAATGGCCAAGAACTTACGCCGGTGACGATGTTGCAATGTGGTAAAGAGCGGATTCAAATAAGTTGGGACATTCAAGAAATTAAAAATTATGTTGTTCATTAAAATACTCTATAATCCAGGCAATAAAGAGAGTAAAACAACAATTTTGTATACTACTATACTATTTTTTTTGAATATACTTATTTTATATAAGAAATAAGGAGGGTTAGTATAAGAATAAGATTAGCTTAAGAGTGTAATTTCAGAATAATCTAGAATTTAATTTACGAAATATATCTGGACTATTTTGATCAATGTGTTTCTGTACATAATAGCCAATGTGAAAAATATTACGCTTTGAATTTAAAACCACATTTACCGACAATCTTCATTGGGATCTGATATTTTAATATTATTATGACAATGTAATGCTTCCCTACTCTGATATGTGCTGTTATATTATACGTTTTAAATCCGTAAACTATTTCATGTAGTGACTTAAAGTATATATTAAGAATAAATATGATTTAATATTGAATTTAACATATTATTTTTTACAAAAATCAAATAACCACGGTAAATCTTTTTTTGTAATCAGGATTCTCATTAAAGTAAGTACAAGGTTATATTGTTTTGTTGTAAATATAAAACGTTCATTTCATCAATAGTCTACTGTCAGAGTAATGCTTTTTACTATTCAAAAATGTCAGCCCTTAGGACGCTGTTATTCCGGACTACGAATATTTGTTGAAAATCCATTCCGATTGCACACTTATTACATAAGACCACTCATTCTACCAATTGTCACTCTTGGTGTTTTGTAGTTTTTGACATATAATGATCAATTGGTAGGATTTGTCTTATATACAGGGTGTTCATGAAAAAACACTTCAGGACTTCAGGATATGTTTATGTATATGAAAACAAAGAACAATGTCCGATAGACATACGTATATTCTAAAAAATTGCGTTTTGTGTCTGTTTGTCGAAACGTGTGTTTCATATAATTTATCACATCTTAATAACCCCCAAATATATCATCTGCGAGCTCCGTACATGAATGAGGAATATTGGATCTAATTGGGACGTAGTATAATGTTTGTACGTCGTTCCATTTCAAAATGGCAGCTATTTTGAATTTTCAAAGCTTAATACTTTTAAAAACATAAATACAAAGAAAAAAAAAGATACACAAACATGTTCACAGTTAGATTTTCTAAAAGATAACACAAAGATTGTTAAGATCAGATAAATTATAGCTTTTCAAGTTTTTATTAGCGTACATTCCAATGTTGTGGCAATTTTATACAATTAGCATGTATCAAATTTATCCAGTTAGGCTGTTTAAACATCTGATTGCCAACATTAAAAAAAATGTCAACACCAAAAGGGTGCAATAAAATATATCCTGAAATGCCAATTACTGTGTCTGACAGCATGACTCAGATCGTTGGCTTTCGATGAAAATCTTGTTCTTTTGTAATACAAATCACTATAATTTTGATTTTTAAAGAATATTTTTTCAAACATCACACTATTTAATACTACAAAGTTCCTTCCACTTGTTTTTGACACCTAAAGTTTCTTTTTGACTGTCTTGTTTCTATGAAAAACGTTAAATTTTTTAAAATAATACTACCTAGTATATTATTAAACTCAAACAAAACACGGTGTCCAATATTTTTTTTTTTTTTTTAATTACGATTTTAAATAAATACAATCTACTAGCTTAAATATTAAATAAATAATCAAATTAATGTTTAATCTACGTACCAGCTGACACTCGAATGTTCCCTGTACTACTAATTTTTCTATATTATTATTATATTTTTGTTATTATTGACCACGAAGAGTATTGATAGCACTATTGTGATGATTGGTTTTTATTTTTACCCAAAGTAGTTGAAACCTTTCAGATTGAGCTATCGTCCTTTCACTACACCACGTTGATCTGGTTATTTTTCCTTTCACTCTCTGATCAAAATAAAAAGATTATCTGATGCCTGTATGTATTTTTATCAATTGCCTGTTTGAAATGGCTGTGTCTTTTATTTTTGCTGCTGTTAGGTACCCTATTAATGCACCAATTAATGTCAATGTTTATGTTTTGGTCATATTTAGAATTCAAATATTTTCTTTCTTAACCTCGTAGGTTTTATTCTGACTTCAAAAATATTTTTTGTCACTAATAGATCTCACTAAAATAAATTTTAGGATTGATTATTTAATGTGTTCTATTTTAATTTGTGTTAAAAATTTAGGACCATGATCTTTTTAAACGTAATATTGTAAACAATTATTTTCACATACATCTCCAACGCCAAAATTTGGATTATAAAAATAGACTTTCAACTCCAACTTCATGTGGGAACTTTACCTTGAATAAACATTTCTAATTGGTTTTGCCCGGAGCTCTTCAGTTCCCAATCTGCCAAATGTCAACCTCCAAAATAAACTTACAGAGGGACCTCCAAGGTAAATAACATTAAGATCACATCAATAGTTGTATGTTTAGATTTATGTAAGCACCATTGTTAATACATAAAATAATCCACAAATATCCCTTTATAAATTAATAAAGGGCTTATAGAGGACCCTAACAAATAATACTCAACATTTGTTTCTTACATATCCGTTAGGTCTATGGTTTACTCTCATTCTTGGATCTTGGATATAAGATGCCGACACAAGTTAGTGTGTATTTAAAGGTCATTAAGATTCATTATATGAGTGTCATATGAGTTTGGATGACTTGTGTAGTCTAGTTACTACCTGAGTTTATGTTCCTCAGAAAGGGACCAT
Organism: Stictocephala bisonia; assembly: GCA_035578905.1. Lineage (NCBI taxonomy): Eukaryota > Metazoa > Arthropoda > Insecta > Hemiptera > Membracidae > Stictocephala > Stictocephala bisonia. The sequence goes on from JAQJVL010001321.1 coordinate 121,057, forward strand.
TTATTAATAGCCCAATTTCCAGAGCCACTAACGAACCTACAAATTTATGGGGGATCCGAACCACATATTATTGGTATGATTTCTCCAGTAGTGTTCACGCCATTGAGAAGACGAAATGTCTCTATTAAGAGGACCGAGAATAGAACCTATCACCTACAATATCCCCAATACATTATCCCTAAGTAGATGGATTATAGCAGTTATTACTGGTTGATCTCCTAGGATTTTTCTATAACCTACAAATACTATAAGAAGCTGGATGAATTACGAACATATTATGGTTATTATTATATTCTGTAAACACAAATATTTACTAATATTTCCAGCTATCTTAAATAATTTTTTTTATTAATATTGAAAGATTTTGTACAAAGTCAAATATTTAATTTATTTTACAGTTCAAAAGAGTAATAATGGATTAACAATAAAAATTAAACAGTTATCAGATACATTTGTTATCAAGGTTATCAATACAGCCTTAAATTGCATCAAAGTAGAAAGAAACCAACAGTTAATTAGCGAAACATTCTATATTGTAATGAAACACAACCACAGCCGTGCTTGGTTGAATTTTAAACTAACCCATCTCAGTTTTATCGCAGGCATTTAAGACATTTCCGACTTGTTCCATGGTATGATTTTTTCCTACAGTTCCATATTAATGCCAATTCACACTTGATATTAATGATATTACCTCTTTGAATAAAGGGGCCATAAAACCCAACCCATTTATAGCACAGTTAGTTTTACTCAGTAAAGAAACTGATACTAACAAGTTTTATAAACTAATATTTCTTAATAAAAGCACAACTCATCTGAAGATAAACTTTGCGGTATATTTTAAACCTAATTTACAATTTTCCAAGGCTATTTGTATTAATAATATATGTTTTTTTAAATACTTTAGTGTGTACTAATTTAAATTCTTACCTCCTAATATCACAAGGCACTGTGATCCTTGCATTACTCTGAAAAATACATTTTAATAATACATATAATTAATTATCTCCAAGCTAACACAAACTAAAATTTTTTGTACGATTTTATTAAATTTACAATGTGAATTCATCTTCAACTGGGTATCTGTAACCATTCATATGCTTGTTTAGTACAACTGTAAGGAACATTTTTTAGCTTTAAAATTTATTTTCATGAATAAAACTGGATTTAAAATACTTATTATTTTTGTTATACTACAAATCGAGTAACATAGAATCAGTGTGCCATAGTATTATAATTATATATCCAGTATAAATAAACACAAATCTATGTATATCTGTCTTTCTGTTTGTCCTTCGCGTTTCAACACCCGCTGTATTACTGTCATGAAACATTATTTAATATATAATAATACGAATTAAATAAAGTTTACTAAATAGGCTAAGTAATGCTTAAATTAATCATAAACGTACTGACCTTTCGTTAACTACATTTATAAAAGATGGACTAGGATATCATATGTTATTTTATAGTAAAGTACGGGTAAAAAAACTAGAGAAAATAAACAACTGGTGAACACAAATCCTGATTATACGTTTTTCCTAATATTTAAATAAATACTCAAACAGAACAAATAAAGTTTATATTGAATCATTGTTTTGCATCAGATAATAAGAAACCCGTTGAATTACCTTGCAAATAGCTATCTATTTATGCTAACCCACCTACAACAAGAAATTTAGTTTACACTGTTTGCCATTATGTTTTTAGGAATTAGTTTATGAAATCATTTAAAATACAATTTATCTGAATTTTACTATGACGTAATATACAAACGTTTAGGTATAAAAGCATTGAATTGCTAATTAAGTCACAGTAAATCTTTGTGAAAAAATGAAATATTCAAAGGGCCAAAAAGAACATTCATGACTTGTTAATATAAGTGCAGAAACGAGGTAACGCATACAAAGTACATATTGGACCATCTGCAGTATAAATTCGTTTATCCTATCTGCATCGAACCACTGCATATTTTCGATATAAAATGTCTGTTGACTTGCAGAATATATCATTAATTGGTTCCACTATCCATATAACTTACAACTTCATGTTTATGTAAATATTAAATTATAAGTACTATACAACTTGAAATACTACAGTATAAACCTTATATAACATTTAATGGTACTAGGCAATTTCCTACCCAAATCGTAATTGTTGCAACAAATAACAATGTTATTATCTAGTTAACACCACTTTTATACTTTTAAATCGTCATATTCCCTACACCATTCTTTTAAGAAAAGAATAATTCAAACTGAGAAATATGCTACTTAACCCTTAAAAATATATAAGACTATTCTACATTTCTCAGGTATAGTGAAATCATTGAACTCAAAGCCGTAAAGATGTTTTGTAAAAGTGTCTCGCTATATTCAGGTTACGTCATTTTAAGACCGGAAATTCAAGAACTCAATAAGAAAGACAATTTCACGTCGCCTAAAGTAACAGGTCCTTCCTTGTAATTTCACAAACGAACAGGACACAAAAATATAGCGATTTTCCTACATTGTATGTCATTTTATGTGCAGGCTATACTTCTTATACTGTTGTTTTATTGGTTATGTTATTTGAAATATCAACAATAAAGTAGTTTGTTGAACTACATTGACAATAATGTAGAATTATTTTAGCATGTCAATAAATATAACCATTTATAATAACGTATAAGTACAATTAATGGTAACCTATATTTAATTATTATCATTAACAAGCTCTACTTCCACATAGAATCGAAATCACGAAACAATACTGAAACGTAACTCTTGTTAGGTATTACAAGTATTTAGAAAAGTGATCATCATTCAGAGATTATTATTAACTAAAAAAATCTACTGTAACATAGAATGGTATTCGGCAATAAATATTGGGGATCACGTCTTATTATAACTACCAGCACTTAAAAAGGAGATCACCATTATCTCTACAAGGACTTACAATGGTGATCACTATTTAATGTAATTATATTGCACAATACAATAAAACCTTATTGTAATACAAATATGAATGAGTGTAAAATATTGTTCTAAAATTTTCACATTTACCGAAAACAAATTGGCCCTAATGCACTTGGAAATCCCAGTTAAATATAACTTAGAACAGTCGTTTTTCAAACTGAATATTTATGTAATATACAGTCTTAAACGGAAACTAAACTGTTAAGTATATATTTAAATAAGGCGATCGTAAAATATTTAGTAATTTCAGAAATATCGTATTTTATTATTATTTTTATTTGGACATTTTAAACTATTAATATTAAAATAACAAGTCCTTGAAACAACAAAAATAAGGTATTGTTAATATTTTATGCTAATTAATATACAGTTAAGGATTCATCAAATTTAAATGATCCAAATAAAGGAGTTATTATTTGGATCATTTAAATAAGTGGACCAGTTAAAATCATGGATCATTTAAAAGCCGTCTTGAGGCTTTTACTGTATAATTGTGGATTGTGTAGTAGAGACAAAGTGTTTTGGAAAACTCAATCACTTGCAATTTAATGAATTGAAAGCAGAAACCGCATACATACAAACATATTTTATAAATACTAAATGCACTCGTCGATAACTACACATATCACCTTCGGAGCCTGGCCAACTTCAAAATACGTTTAAATCGGTATCAAATAACATCATATGTCAAGTTGCACTGTTCAAGCTATCCCATTTGAATGGCGAATGGTAATAATAATCTATATTATTGTAGATATTTCCCATTAAATATTTGTATATCCTTTCTAAATACGCATTTTATATTTCTAAAGAATATTTGTGCCAAGCTCGATGGTCCAAAGCCTTATTGGTTTTTTGGCAAACAATTGCATACCGATATACAATATTATGTATACATAACATGTCATACTGAATATTATATTGGGCAAAAACGTTTTATTTTGTATTAAATAGTCGGAAAGAACGATGTAATGGTTGTCTGTAAAATAAAAATACGTAAGCTTTATCATACTTTTAGAGGTAGTCACCCTTGTTACGTGACATCAGATATTTTCCTACTTTTCTCTTTCTTCAGATTAGTATTTTCCCCTCCTACTTTATTCTTATACTATATAAATGGTCCTTATTTAAAAGCAAACACAATTTATACATTACTCATTAGTAAGACTCCGATCGTCAATATTTAGTCAAATATGAGGGTAAACTGAGTTTGAAGTGTGTAGATGATCAAGTGTACTCATAGTTCATAGTTAGTGAGGTCTACTGTTACTCAGAAAGAATTATTTATTAATTCAAATTCAAAATAAAATTATTTATTTCTGAATAGATAAATATATGGATACATAAAAATAATACTAATACTAACAACTACTCATAATAAACGTATCTAAATAAATTATAATAATGAGTAATTAAAAATAAAATATAACAGTGCTGGCATTAAGCTGTAGCATTAATTAGGCATTAAAAGACCAATATCCAGGGAAACTAAGTGACCTACAGTGCTATGAGGAAGCCTATATAGGTATTGAAATGGGAAAATATTTGCTTGCCTAATTTTTATAACTGGGCATATCAGTAATAATATATCAAACTATGGATCAACAACTTTCCTGACGTACATCAGTTTTTACAGACTATTGAAACGCTACAATATAACATATGAAATATAACATGAAGTGCTTTATTTCACCTCATCGTATGATTCAACCTGCGTTAGCTGAAATCCAACAGCTTGTGAAAGGCTTCTACGCGTTTTCATTTATATCTTCTTCCAATACGATTATTCTGGTAGGTTCTTTTGTTGGGCTTCATTGAGTTTAATAAAACTCTTCCATGTCTCACTAATTATATCAGTTTGGAGTTAGGCTTTCTTGGCAGCTGCAAACACACCGTCAAATTAATTGTGTTCATCTCCAAGAACAATGATATATATTTCTAGTATATAGTCTTAAATAAACATAGGCACAACTACATAAGAAATAAGCTGTATGATAAGCTTAGGAGGTAAGTATATCTTTTAATATTGATATAGAATTGTTTGGCAAAATTATGTTTCGGGGTTTTTATGTGTTATTTCTTTTTGCTAATATATACTGTACATTGTATTTTATAATAATTTTGATATATTCTCGTTATTCCAAACTTTTAACTAAATATCACATTAACGGTGTCATTCCGATCCCCTTTAAAGTGGTTTGAAAACAAAACTTTACTATACATATAGAAATACTTCACTTATACTTAATAGAAATTTTTATTTCTTATGTAAATTTTCAACAAACAAATCTAATAATAAAAATAGTCCTTATTTATTCACTAATACCCTACTTCCTGCTCATATATTTCTGTTATATCAACTTAAAATCACTTTTGATGATTAAAAAATGTATATTAAAAAACCTTAACTTGTAGAGTGAGAAGTTAAACTGTACAGATTATATTAAGTTCTCGATGTTTTTTGGTCCAATAGTACTAAAGTTAAAAGTGGATGAAACGAAGTTAGCGTCCTTCGACTGTTGGCCAAACTCCCAATGGGTTCAAAGTGACAAGTTTAACTGTTCGTCGATTTCCTCTGAAAAGCCGGCCAAATAACCAGATTGATTTTTGCAAGTATGGCGACTTCAAAAATGAGTTGTTATTTATATTTACACTTGATTTTGTTGTAAGTTAAAAAATATTTCTTAAATGATAAAATATGTATTATGGACCATGAGTATCTTAATTTATTATTTTGGGGTAGATAGTCTTTGTACTTGTCCAATTGAAGACACCATATTACCGTTGACTCATATTACCATTGCCGCTCAATGTTTGCCATGAACGTGGACACCACTATAGAAGTCTGGGGTGTCCATGTTGGATGGTAGTCGAGGTTCAGTTGTTGTTTATGGTAGAACACTGAGTTTTCGGCCTGTAAAACCAACACTACGTGGTTCGGATTCCACGAAAACCTGTAGTCCATTAGTTAGTTGCCTTGGCTATAAGGCTGTTAACAAATAGCTCTTACTGAGAAATATTTTTAATATACTGAGAGTTTAGTAACAATTACTGTACTCGTTCATCTACACTCTTCACACTCATTTGCCATCCATATTCATCCTTATATTAACGATCGACATCTTACTAATGAATAATATATATATATATATATATATATATATATATATATATATATATATAAAACGTAGTTATTTAAATTTGTATAAAATAAGTAGGCAGAGATTATGATAGGATGATACTTCTCTGAAAAAATTTTTAATTCCATATAGAAACAGGATAGTATTAGTATAGTAGTCATCCATTTGGCTGATCATCTTTAAAATTAATAAAATCAAAATACGAGTATCAACTCTCAAAGATCCATAAATCTTCCTTAACAATGAAACCTCCATTGCTGTTGTTTTGCCTCATGTTTGTAAGATGAATAGTACTGCTAGAACTAGGTACTTTCATAATACCTTAGTAACTACAGATATTAAAGTTGCAACTAGCATGGCTAGACCAGATGTTGATTTCCCTCCACACTACTTGATTTATCAGGTAACAAGATGTCTTGGCGATTGTCTTGCTAACAAGCTCCGTGTTTGTAAGTTGAGGATTTATGTTTCAACTTGATTCTAGTTGTTAATCTTAATAATAATAGTTGGTTCATATTAAGCAACTTAACTTAGCACGAACTATAGTACTTCTAGCCTTACGTCTTCATTACGAGTCCTTTGTGTCTACCATGAACACAAATGTAATATAACATGAGATTAGATTGTGTCTTTATATATGTTTACCACTACGACCAGTTATAGCTAAAACACACAGTTTGAATGATCAATAATTTAGTTGTTCACATTGTACTTTGAACACATCACAGAAAGTTACAGCGACATTAATGTAATCAAACAATAATTTAAAGTCTTTTGAACACTTTTCAATTGTATTATTGAAAACTTAATTTTTGAAATTTAACTTAAATATAAAAAAAACATTTTCTTTATTAATAGTTTAAAAATACAATGTCTGATCATAAACAAACGAATTTATTGGACTTACTTTTAATTCAAATGTAACAATTATTTTTATACGACAATAATTTTCTTTTATCCAACCGATTCGTTTAATTTTTTCACTAAATACTGAAGAAACCCTTTTATATTAAAACGTAAAAATTTTACAGTTGTACCAAATAGTATACCACTTTAGCTGACAATCACCCCAGTATTATCTATCGTAACACCGTGACATTTCGACGGCAAAACTAACGTTTTAACAAGACCACGTTGGGCATATAAAAGGGTGTAGTGGCACCATTACTGGAAAACGGGTCTACTGCCAAATTATTGGAAAATAAGTTAGGAACTTATCAACACATTTAGTGAAACATTGCTTATTAGCATTATAAATGCAAACGAATGTGCAAATGTTTCTTATTTATTTTCTATTACATAATTTTGTATTTTGCGATTACTTGGAAAATGTTACCAAATCAGTTGCGTATTTTTGACTTAATTCGTTGTATTCTTCAGTATATGGTTCAGCTAGTGAGGCATGAGTTAGTAAATATTCCCTTCGTCATGAAGTCTTTACTGTCTATGACATTATAATTACTAGATAAAATAAAAGATTTGGATATTACAAATTATAACTGGTTTATAATACCTCAATGGAAGATTTCGGAAGATATAACATTTAATTAAATTTTATATGACACGTTTTATCCACTAAACATTGAATCAACTTATTGATGTGTAGGAAAACATTTAATTTTTCTCTGTATTCTAAAAAAAATCATTTTACATAAACTTTAATTTAAATATATGTCACTTTAAAATAAAGCAAAAATGTAACATATCTCCTTGAAATACATTTATAAATATTGCCCATTTAAGGTAGGTAATATTTATAAATGTACCAACTATTATAAAAGTTAGGCTTACAGATCTCTAAAAACTTTTATACTCGATATAATGAAAGTGTTTTTATGAAATATACGTATAATTACTATTAGTAATAATTTTCCAGTAATTTAGCTTCAATCATTAACTAATTAGTGCATAATATTATGATTTATATTTCTTTATGGAAGCATTTTTAATTTGATTAAACATAATATATATATTAAATTACCATTAAAATATATATTTTGTCCTCATGGGCCATTTACTTCTTAAAATTATAAAAACTAACGATTATATAGGATGCAAACCCTTAGAGAAGGTTGAGCATCTTATCATCCAAATACTAGTAGTTATGGTCAACAATAGGCAGGTTATTTGACTAGTGAAACAGTGCAAAAACCCTAAAATCTTTTTAGCAAGACATGTTATTATTGTTTTTTTTATTTATTTATTTTTTTTTTATTTATCGACATCTGATAACAGTAGTTAAATAATTGTTGCTGACACACTTCAATATATAACAGTCTGCAATATATAGACTATTGATTAAGAATATTTAGATAGAATTAAAAAAAAGGTTAATATTGTAAGATTATTTAAAGACAAATTCATGTTATGTAAATACACACACATATATAAAGGGGTATTTTTATTATTATTATAAGTTATAGTTAACACAGATAATTAAATTTAGAAAAGTATATAAATCCAAGGCATTTTTGGTGGAAGAAGAGTAGATCCATAATTTATGAAGAGTGGACACTGAATCTGAGTTTTTTTAACGGTGCCATTGTTTGTTTACTCATTCATGTAAATGTATATGACATAAATATTAACTTATGATCAGCTAGATCAGGCTAGTGTTAACTTTTTTTTCATGCCATTTATATATTCTCAATCAACAGTCCATCTATCAAGACTATTATCAGTTTGACTGTGTCAGCAACAATTAACTACTGAAGGCGTTTAAAGTAGCTCGATGTACCTACTTGTGAAGGGGAAAGATTAGTTAAACTAAGTTTTAATCTGGTAATTTTCTTAAAAGTCAATCCTATTAAATGTCTGAAAGTATAGCTTTTGGTTTGAATAAAATTAAACAACATATAAAATAAATAAATTTTAAAAATATTTTTAGTGTTTTTTATAAGTAATCTATCTATATCGCATAATTTTATAGATGTTTCTATTAACATTCGTTCAAAGCAAACATCTGTATTGGCCCTAGAGAGCATTGCCTACATTCACTGCCAGGTCACATCTGTGGCTGATGGCGAGTGTTACAAATAGAGACGGTAATTTGGATCAGTAATGGGGATTCCATGGAACATCTGATGCAGATTCTTATACAACACCAAAGACGTTAAATTTTCGATTGGATGGAAGAAGTGGAAGAGTATTTTCGATTGAAGAAGACCTGTTAGTTACAAATATGTTTGTTTTCTTTTTTTGATAAATCATTATGTTTTCATCGAATTATTCAGTAAATAAAATTTTTATCAAAAAACTGTCATAAAATTGATTAATAATAAGCCTATAATTACACATTTACGATAGTTTTTTAATTAGCATAATACGCGTTGGTAAATATACAGTACAAGTAAACGTCACACAACACAAATTTATTACAATATAGGCACAAAATGCACAAATATATTACAATACAAGTACAAAATGCACAAATATATTGGTGATCGATTTCGGTGAACCAAGCTCACCTTCCTTAGTCCAGAGGGGTTCACAAAAGAATTATTTAACGACATCTGATGATAGTAGTTAAATAATTGTTGCTGACACACTTCAATATATAACAGTTCATTGATTCTTTTGTGAATCCCTCTGGTAGGAGGAAGGTGAGAGTGGTTCACTGAAATCGATAACCATAATATTTGTGCATTTTTTACTTGTATTGTAATATATTTGTGCATTTTGTGCCTATATTGTAATAAATTTGTGTTGTGTGACGTTTACTTGTACTGTACTATTACGATGACAAAAGTTTTATTATTTTCTATAAAATTTTATTATTTTCTATTTTTTTTATCAGGATTATATTACGTGGCTGTATTTCATCAAATACGAACATTGGTTAGTGTATATTATAGTAATTTGCTATTTCAATTAAAATTTGTAAATAAAAAAATATTCTTCGATAAAGAATATTATGTTTTTATCTTTGTGCGAAAATATGTATGATATCTCTAAATGTGTAAATTTTTATAAATTGAAGAGTCTAAATTTGTACACAAACTAGTCCCTTTTTAACTTTAAAACGCAAACAAAAAGTATTACATCGAGTAAAAAAAATAGAGCAGTGCTGCATCTAAAATAATATTTGAGAATTACAAATAAACTGTTTGATTGATTCAAATAATTTACAAAGTAGGGCGTGTCAATCAGCCTCTCAGGCCACGTAACAATTATAATATTCAAGCACCAGCAAATAAGAAAGCATTTTACAGCTTCTATTAATCAATAATTCCATCTAAATTTATTACGTAAATCTTTCTCGAAGTGTGTAATATATCAAATAATTTTAACATTTACAGGTGAATCTTTACGATAAACATAAATTCACAATAATCACGTTGAAACTTAAAAGACTAGACTTCAACAATTAAAATATAAAATTGTATAATGGTTTAAATAATTATAATAAAATTTATAACAGCGTTAAGCTTTGTATTTAGAAAAATTTAAGAATGAACTAAAATAGCAATTCTCTTTTTTAAGTTGATGTAATCGACTAATGTAATGTACAGTAATGCATATTTTTTTCAATTTTGTAAAAAACAAAAGACAAACTAAATAACGTTCATAATAAATATACGTCAACTAAAGATAAAATGCAAATAGTTTTATAATCATTAAACAATAGTGTGGTTCATATTGTTAAACCTCAGCCTTTGTATTAAATCTATCTGGGGGAGATTAAGACAAAATCCCCTTTTCCACTTTTTCATTAGTGATGAAGCCGACTTCCTTGCCTTTCTATTGTTGTCTTAATTAGACTTTGTGGTTTATGAGATTCTTCCTATTTGTATTTACTTGTTTGTCCTAATGTTGTCCATGCATCTTATTTTATTTGTGAAAATTTAAAAATAACTATCCAAATTGTATACGTAAATTTATGATTAAGGTTTGATTAGTTCAAAACACCTTAGTTTTATTTCAGTGTTTGCAATATTATGTTAAGTAGGTACATTGGTACAATAACATGATATGGATCTGTGTGGTAATAAATAAATATCCTTTTTTAATTCCTTCTTTACAATCATTACATTACAGGTACAGTCAATAAACGTTATAACTTTCACTAACAAACAGTTTAATTGTTAATATATTGGACGATTACTTCTGTACGACATAGATTCAATACGAAACGAAAACAATTACGCATTGATATATCACTGTTCAATATCATTCAGTATCTTCAAACTTAATTTTTATAACACTTTAACAACGATGAAATGTTACGCTTGGTATTAAAAACACAAATTTTAATTTTTCATTTAACACACTTCACTGTGTTAGTCAATAATTAATTAAAAACCGCTACTTTATAAAATCTACAGTCTAATTATTTTGACAAAAAGTGCATATTTATCATTATTTACAGAGTGGATTAGTCTATTTTTCACTTGTAAAGATATACGTGTTTTGCTTAAGAAATACAAAGCACTCAGAAATGAGTTTAGTAAATTCCAGTAGATTAAATACATTTGTCGCAATTTTGCAGAGTTAGTTTACGGGATGAGTTCTGTTTGTTTCACAGTCAAATTGTTTTCTCCTTTGGTACACCATCAGATTCATTCTTTTGTATAAAACAAAAATGAATATAACATAGCATTATATTTTAAGTGGAGTTATAATATAGAGCACGCGGTTTATTTTAACAACATAATATCTATGAAATTCTGAAATATTGAATTTAAAGTGATGAGACAAGCCTATGTTCCTAGAGTTAGTTAATTGTCCATTAATTGTCTTAATCTACCCCAGATAGATTTAATACAAAGGCTGAGGTTTGAAAATATTAACCACAAAATAATTGAATTAGCTTTAATGAATTCATTTATAAAAACTGTAGTAAAGAAATACTTGTTTTTAAAGTAATAGTTTAATTTTTGTATGAATATTTCAGTTGTAATTTAGTTGTTCAGTTTGTAAAATAAGCCACTAACATAAGTTATATAAAATGAGAGTGAATGTTTATTAAATTAAACTAAATTAGAACTGAAATATTCAAACGAAAAATAAACTATTACTTTAAAAAAAGTATTTATTTACTACAGTTTTTATAAATGAATTCACTAAAGCTAATTCAATTTTCTGTTAGTTTAATGAATAATATGAATGTTTTAAAATAATTTAATATTATATGATTTGTCTTAACGTCTTTTTAGTGTGCCGTTAATTGTGTTAAATGTTTATTTTTTTTGGGTGTTGCATGTATTACACCATTAAAGGTCGTATGACAAATCTCAATTAATGATGGATATATTGCAGTAAAAAAACAAGAAAGCAGTAAAACCCTCATTAATGCGTGCTTTTCATCATCTCAGTTACTAAAGAAGCCATGTATAAAGTAATAAGGATTATTTTATATAAAACTCGTATGTCAACCCTTTTACCACTATAAGAACTTTTAATGACTGACTCTTTATTTATATGCAAAAGATTTATAACTTTGAAAAGGGGTTGAAAATTAGTAATTTAGTAGTATGTAACATAAAAGTTTAACCAGGTTTATTTTATTTTACTAAAAATAATCTTATAGTTTTCAATTATTTTAATTTAAAAACATTTAAGCAAAACTGTCCGTTATTTTCTTCTAGGATATATAAACATAAATTATGCACATAACGTTCTCTTTCATTATTGAATTGATCTCCTCAAAGAACTAAAAAATACAAATTAAAACTAAAATAAAATCATAATTAGAATTGTACGTATATAGTACCTTTAAAATATTAGTTTTTGAAATTCAAAGATCTAAATTTTTTTAATATTACGATGTATTGTATTCATAAAGTAAATCCTTAAATATACAAAAAGGACATATTTATTATTTTCCAACAAGCCTGACATATAAAGTGGTGATGACCCACTCACCTTCTCAAATAGACAGTAGTGAAAATATTTATTCTATACTGAACTAACGTAAAAACGTATACTTATTACTTCATTTTTACATGAATATTTTACCTGGCTATAAATAGTCTTTCAACAAAATTATTTTTATGTATAGTTTGTTATCATTTTGCTGTAATTCGGATACAGCTATCTTAAATATACATACAGTTAAACCCAACTGCTATTAATTTAAGGTTGTATTCCAATTATCTTAAATGTTTTGTTAATACTTTTCGATGAAAATTAATTTCTATATTTCTATTTGACAGTTACCTAAATGTCTTAAATATTTATCACTATTTTCAACCTTAAATACCGCTTGAGTAGTTTGAAGTGGGTATCTTAAATATACATCAATTAAAAAAATAGGCAACATAACAGTCATTTAAAGTTGTATTCCAAACTGCTTAAATAACAGTTTTACAAACATATTTCACATAACAAACCAACGAATATATTTTATGAGCGTACAGGAGACCAATTATAATTACTGTATACTTTTAAATTCTGCAGGCAGTGAAAACATATCGATCCACAAACAATCAGATCTTTACAAATAAAAATCACACAAAACAAAACGTACGGTCGAAAGACACATATGTCTTTTAGAGATCATTTGGAGATGTTAAACTTTAGATGGAATTATACTTGACTACCTCACAATTATTGTAGCTATAAATGTTAGATTCCAAATAAATACTGTTTACTATAGGTTCATGTTTAAAACTGTTTTACGACTACATAGTACATACGTATGTAAAAATATACATTTATTGCATTTTATTAGGTTTTCAAAACTTGGTACCTATAGTAAACAGTTGGTAGCAACAACCAACAAGGTTGGTAGCAATAACGCACTGACATAATCTATTACAAAACACCATTTTTTTCCAGTAATAGAAATCCATGTAACATAAATAGCACAAGCAAACATTTCCTTAATATAAAACTTTACCTCGCACACTATGTGAGACACATACTCTGGGGAGCACATTTCATACTGCACATAGTTCGTGAACTAAGACCCAAACAAAGGGATCCAAGTCTGTGTTCTCTTATCTCCTGATCCTCTGAGTTTATACTGTATGAATAAGCAGGCTAGGATGTTATTTTAAAAGGAATTGTGCAACTAAAATATATAAACATTACAGATAACTGTTATGATATGCCCAAAAAATGTTCAAAACTAACTTCATAAATAGATTGTTTACCACAAATATTATCATATGGTTTAGTCTTGTTCTCATATGTTGTTGAAATGTCTAACCAGGTGGCAACTAACTAAATTAGTGGTCCAGTACACTAGGCCAGTCACCGGGAACAAAGTGTTGTGGATATTGTAGTCGTTAGGTTCTATGCTTGGCCCTCTAAAAACTAACACAGCTCCGCTCAATTGTTGCCATAGACGTGGAAACTACTAGGGGTATGTGTTAGTAGTTAATATATGGATGTTGTGTAAGGTAGAAAACTGGGTATTAGGTTTGTCATTAGCTGAAAATCAGACCAATACTACGTGGATCGGATACCACATAAAGGGGCAGTGCTCCATTGTCGTTGAAAACAGACTGTTCATCGTCTTATAAAATGTGTTAAATTACTCTCTTAATTAAATAGTTTTTTAAGTTATATTATTACTGACAATGTGAGCTCAACTTTGCTAGAGAGAAATAGAATCGATAGAAACAAACCAGATTTAGAAATAGTTTTTCAATACAAAAATAACGATACCTATGAAACAAATTAATAACGTGGTAAATATTGAATATTTTATCATAAAACTTCAGTAAACCACACCTAATAGAACTAGTTCAAATTGGTGAATAAGACAAAATATTATCCCTAATACTTTGTTTACAGTGCAAATTAAAAGTCAACAATTAAAAAAACCCAGTTAAAGTCATCCATTTTTACTCGCACAGTTTGTGTGAAAAACTGTGTTTTTTGTTAGATCTAACTCACACATGTTTTTACACGTAGAATAAAAATTAAAAATCGTTGGTACTGTTATAAAGTAGATTGAACACTGAACATGAATATTTGATTGGATATGTTTTACCGTTTGTTTTGCAATTACAGCAGCGCCGCAATGTGAGGGGTATATAATAACAAATCCGATATTATCACCTGTGCTTTTAGTAGGTTACAATCTAAGGCTTGTTGACTGTAGGTATTCAACACTTTCACAATCTTGTTAAGGTAGTTTTGTATTAGTTTGAACTGAATATTCTCGGCTATAGAGGTTTATTTTATCATGAATAGTAACTGTTACTGATATTAACTATGTTAATACAAATTTAACATTGTTGAATGAGAATACGCCATGTTTTCAGGAGTCTATGCTCTGAAGTTAATCAATACAAAAATATACTATTCAAAGATAGAACATTGGGCCTATCTGCTTCATTCTGAAACAACCACAACAATAAGGACAGTTATTAAAGTACAAATAAGGAAACGGATAGTTTTAAATGTCCACTATTGTTCACTTGTGACAGATTACCCTAGAGGTGCAAAATGTAATATTGGACTTACTTTTCTATTTAAAACTAACACTTCAACAATTAATTTCCCTTGTCTCAAATTCTTTCATCAAACATATTTCTGTATAGCTTGTATACATATAATGGTCACCAGTTCGGATTAAGGCCTAACCATAACACAATACCTTTTATGGTATTGTATTCGCAAAATAAATGTAACTACTGTATCTTATTATTAATTTTCTACAAATGCATTGTATTAAAGTGAATTTCAATACTACTGACACATTTTATGAACAAAATAACATAAATTTAAAATAACGAGGGGCATTTGTCTTTTCGTTTATCGAACAATTACACATACAATGGTATTGACCCACCCATACCCGTACAGTGGTATTTTTAGCCAGATTTGTTCTTCTAGTTTTATTCAGACTTTAGTACAATTCTTTAATGATTGTCGAAAATAAAATATTCATGAAAAGTATATCGTAAATCAATCCGTACACTATAATAACAGTAATATTAAATTTCAATTTTATTTTTGAAGAAAATTTATCATAATTTAACACACTAAAATTACTTACTTTAAGTAATGTATTGAATATATTGTCCAATTAAATTCATTAAAATGTTAACTAAAATAAGTTCAAGTGAACTAATACAACATTGTCAGTTTTACTATAAACATTTAAAATATATTAAAACTGTTTCAATATTGTTAAAAATTTGTTATCCATGGTAACTGATTTGCTGTTTTATTTAAATAAAAATATTTTATAAGTAATACAATTTACAAAAATACATTGAATTAAATAATATGCCTTTTTTCTTAAAAATGATAACAGTAAACACACTTGATATGGCAACTTAAGCTTTCGTTAAGGAAGTATTTCTTCATAATTCCTAATTGGAATATCTTAAGTGTTCTACCAATCTAACAGAATTAAGTTTTAAATGTGAGTCCTGTTACAAAGTGTCTTAAAAATTATAACTCTGAATTTTTGTGTTCTTGGACTGTCTGATTACCAACAAGTATCTTGCTGTTACTGATAGTACTATGGGTTCACAAGTCATTTTTAAAGTATAAATTGCTCGTATCCTGAACAAGAAGTTCGTAATCATAGGCCGTATTACCTAAAATTACTGTTTTAGTTCACTTACTCTACAAGAGATCAACTCGTTTTGTAACATACAAATATTTCTTGTACAAATCTTGCCACGTCACTACACAGTAAAATATTTTTTTTAATTTAACATATTGCTTAGGTTCTGAGTATTTATGTTATGCAACGTTTTTATTTTGTAATAAGGCATTTGTCAACCCAGTTATGAATCGTAACACTGGCACATGTTGTATAATTAAGTTTGCAAACTCAGAGGGTAAAGTTTACCCATTATTCTCTACGTCAATTCAAAACTTCTACATGCGAAAGTCAGCTAAGCGTTTCAGCTAACATGTAGGTAGATATTAACTTCAAGCTTCTTCAAAATAAACATTTATATATTTTTAAATTTTCTGACACGTTACGTACGTTTAAGAAGAAATAGGTTCGTGTAATTAATTACGTAACAAATTTTCATTTCCAATTCGGAAAGTTTAGAGTATTATTTATCATATCAACATATACTGTGACATTTGAAACTGTAATAATTCATTTTCCAAGTCAGTTTTCTTTGTCTGCAATAAAAATAACCGACTTTTTCAAACTATATACTGGTTATGTATGAGGTGTTATGTGGACACATGTGCACTTTCTCATTGTCTTAAGCCTCCACTTGACACCCTTATCTATAACTGTGCCGTACTGTCCTCTTACTGACCAGTGTATGGTATAAATTATTTGACCTGCAACATATAACATGTCAAAACCTGATTGTTGGTGAAACTATACACATAAATCGCCAACACATTCCCATTTTATGTAAGAATCCACTTCCCCTCAGGACCCTGTAGTCGAAGGCCAAAATTATTTAGAGGGCAAAAATAGTAGGCCGAACTAAGGGTGAAGAAGACAGGAAAGACGAAACGAAGAAGACAACTCAGGATAGAGGAGATAGAGAGGCTATTCTAGAAACGTCTGTAAATGTACAAATGGACACGTTCCCAAAATAATTATTTCATTATATTTCGTTAGTTATTATATTATTACAATAAATAAATTTGATAACACTGTCTAATTATTGCATTTCTATTTTAAATGAATTTATGATAAAACATTTGCATTGTTTATTTACTGTAGTAAAAATTGCGTGTTTTTTTAAACTGTACAATAATGAGAGTTTAAATGTTTTAATTACAGTAGAAAAATATTTAAACATTATTTGTATTAAACTCAAACAAGTATTCATTGAAATTCACATAAGTAAATTTGTATTACTATTGAGTAGAATTCTTAACTTTTACTTAAGTATTGAGAGTGAAAGGTACTTTGTTGTTTGAATAATCTGAAATAAGAACATTTATGCTGAATTGTTTTAAGAAGGAGACATAATTTAAGAGCACTTGCTGAAATGATATAAATAGGTCTGGTACTTTGGAAAAATAAAAGGACCAAAATATGCCTATATCAGCTCTGAAACTACGTGTACCCGTATTTGACGGGTGTTTACTAAGAAATTATGAATCTTTTGACAAACCCAATAATACCATTGTTTTTCTTACTTGTTTGTATGTTATAAAATATGAATTTAAATTGTTAATATACATTTCAATATTGTTTATCCTAGATGACACAAAAAATTTCCAGAATTATAACCATTTTTCACTGCAAATTATTTTACAGTTTTATTACTCATAAATGCGCTAAGATATCACATTTATATTTTAATACATGTTTGAAAGCAGTGTTTTCCCAAGTATCATACATTGCAAAAGGCTTGTTTTTATATTGTTTTAATCAATATCCAGATAAAAAATTTCACGTTTTCTGGAATTTGTAACATTAATTACCTGGTTACATTTTAATTCTGAATAAAGTTATAGTTATAACTTAAGAGGTTAACCAAGAAAAAAGTAAGTTTTTTCTATCTTAGAAAAGGTTAAACTGTAGTTCATCATATTCGTACAAAAGTGCAATCTCATATGTCTACAATACTAAGTTACCCTCTGCTACCCTCCTTCTCAAGAATGTCAATACGTTTACCCTATAAACCCCTTGCGTTAACGATGCCTCAAGTTTGCCTTACCTGGATAGTTTTGCTTTCCCTTAAAGTTATATAGTTAATACATCAACATACACTCAGCCATTGCACTAAAGATAAATCATCTTACGAAAGAAGAGCTATATTTCACTTTATAATGATTACATTTTAGTATCATGTACTACACTTAAACTCTACTGCAGCAATATCCCTAATGGAGAAACGTCTAGGGAAACTCCGTCTCTGCAAACTGCCAATTTTCCAACCAAGTGCTTTTCACGTCAGTTCCAACTATATGTGAAGCAACATATTCATCCTAGCTTTATTCGTACAACTTTATACGTTGGATAATAAATCAAGTTGGATGATTCAGCAAACATTTTGTTATGAAATTCAAACCGTTGTAAGAACAGTTTTAAGAATTCAAACAGTTGTAAGAAGCTTGGTTCGCAGTTTTCGTGGGACTAATTTTTAACTAAATACATAGTAAAGAATAATTAACTAAGTAGATATTTTTAAACCTATGTAAATAGTTAACTGTACATATAAAATAATTATATGTAACCGATTCTTATGTGCATTATTAGGTCTGCTGTTTATTTAAAACTAAACTGGATCGATAATTAATCTTATAAAGCTACGGAATTTATGACAATGTCTTTTGAAAGTATATCACTTATGGACATGGACCACTTGAATAAGCTGGTATATCTTACATGCCACACTTTAGGACCTACCCCATATTAGACATAAATGTTTTTTAAAATACTATATAAATTAAATAGTATTATTACTATATTCAGACTACTTTTAAATGAACTAATACATAAATAGTGAGAAGCATGCTTTTTTAACGTGAATTAAGTTCGTTTTATATATATTGTAATAGATAGACTACATCAAATATTGTAAAGAGACTGAAAAGTGTCAATATAAAATTATTTACAACGGCAAAATTAGTGTATTTTGATTTTAAATCGAAAAGGAAAGTATATGTAAATAAAATCCAAATATCACTGACTCACTCACTCATCACGAAATCTCAAAAACCGCTGGATTAATTTACACTATATTTTAAAGGAAATTAGCTTTAGTATTGAACAGAATAACTTTTAAAAAATTCCATTCCTAATGGGTACAAACAGCCCCTAAAAATTTCCTTTTTACGTAGGAATAACATTGAATTGATTTTAGTAAATTAATAACATCTGTTTTATAAATAAATAAACATGCTCATGTTGTATATTTGAAACATTGGGGCAGTTTTAGGGTAAAAACAGGCCGCCATTTTGTTTATGAGAAAAAAGTAAACTTTTGTGAATTTTTCTGAGGGTTTCAGACCGAGAGCTTTAATTTAAGTATAAAATTTATGGGGGTAGGACGGCGGGAAGTGCCTCAACATTTAGTGTCAGTGAGTATTTACCCAAAAAAAGTGGTATTTAACCACCCGCCCACCCATACACGAACAGTGGTATTGACCCACCCATCCACCCATACATGTACGGTGGTATTGACATACCTACCCACCCACACACATACACTGGTATTGACTCATCCACCCACCCATATACAAAAAGTGGTATTGACCCACCCGCGCACCCATACACGAACAGTGGTATTGACCCACCCGCCCACACATACACGAACAGTGGTATTGACCCACCCGCCCATCCATACACGAACAGTGGTACTTTATCGAGCTTTATAGCATATAAATTTGACACTATCCTATTGATGCATTAGAAGTTTGATCCTCAGCTGTTAAAAAAAAAAAAAAAAAAAAAAAAAAAAAAAAAAAAAAAAAAAAAAAAAAAAAATGAACACGTATGAAATAGGCTAAGTAATATCGTTGGGTATTTATAGTAATAAATAGAACGCAAGTACGAGTAACAAACTATAAATAAATTTAATATTATTAATTTACATCTTCGGGTAATTCCCTACTACTTTTAGTACATAGTCACATGACGAGGCCGAAGGCCGAGGTGTATCGAGTGCAGCGTGAGTTTGTGCTGTCACACAAAGCGTGCAAGGATGTCTACATATATAGGAGTGTAAGATATATATTTATATCTTATCTAAGGAAGAGTTTTTTTTTTAATTTATAGTTCTCTTTATCATATAGAGAACTATAACGAATCTCATAAAAAAAAAATCCTTTACATGGCCAAAGTTAAGCTTTAATATTAGAAATTAACACTATAAGGTATTACTTGTTTTCCTGTGCTTCTTTACAAATATGTAACTGTATAGAGACAATTCATCTTTCTGGTATTCACCTTACTAAAATTACACAATCCATGAAGTATTACTTGTGGAAATACAATCAAATAACCTGTATTTTTCTCTTTGTTTTTATGTTCAATCACTAATATAAAAAATGATATTTTGCTAAACATTTTCATTGTTAACCATTTTATATAGGCAAGAATGGCATTAAATTAACATAAATAATTTAAATTGTTGATTTATAAATATTTATTTAAAAAAACGATTTCTACATAAACTTTAGTTTTTAATCATTTGTGATATACTGATTGGGATGTTCACGTGTTTTTTTGTAACTAATATGACTTGCATCTGATTGAAAAAGTTTAGTTTGAATAGTAAACGGAAAAATAAAACCAGTAAAAAACAAAATACTTACACCATTCACAAGTTAACGCATTTTAAATCCAGTAAAAATTACACAATCGTATCAAATCATGTAGAATTGTTATATATAAAGCTTAGTGTTAAATCTAACTAGATTATTTTACTGTACATGTATATGACAACAGAGTGATATACGGCTGATGTACCATTAATCAATTTATTGCAGCCTACAGTGGGAGTGCTGTTTTATCGATGATTCAGCTGACTAATTATTTACACTGAGAGTCATGTTTGTCTGATCCCCATCAACTGTCATGTCAGCTAAACCATAGATCAATCCCATCCTTCACCTGCAATGACAACAGAATACATCAATCATGTAGATTGTTGAAGTGCAGTGATATGCCACCAACCCTATCATCTGTCACGTCAATTTCGTAAGGTTCGTAAATCAACCCTATCCTTTACCTGCAATAACAACAGAATACATCAGTGATGTAGATTGGTGAAGTTCAGTGAGAGACTACCAACCCCATAATCTGTCACGTCAATTGGATCGTAAAACAAACACATGGCTTGGCAAAAAATATCAGTAAATCTGCATCTGTCAACGAGATTTATTTTGTATAATTATGACACATAACACGTTTATTTATATTTATGACACTTTTATATTTCCTTTAACTAACATCAAAGCAAACTATGTTAATCTTAAAATTAGTTGTGTAATTTACCTAGGCTTTATAAGTAAATACCAAGCATATATAGCTCAATGTTTTGATTACAAAATAAATTGTATTCAAATTTAATTTATTGCGTTAATTTATATTGTTTAAATTATATTATTTCGGTTACAAAACTCTTAGAGTACCCAACTTTAAAGTAAAACATACTTATCTGTAAATAGTTTATATTTCAATTATTGATAGTCGATAAACAGTAACAACAATTTTTATGACACACTAAATTTATTGTTATCAATTTAAAGCTGTTACCTAAGTATATTTCACATGACATTAAATGTTAAAATTAATTACTAACAAAATGTAATTTAGGTAAATAATACATATCCAATAACTAATTACTTCGAACCCACGTGTAGTTGAAGTGGTCACTATAATATGCAAGTGGAAATACATATTATTTTTTACACTTTGTCAGGTGTACAAAAACATAACGATACAGAAATAGCACGAGTACATTTAGAGCCACAAATTGCTACGTAATTTATTACTTATGATCTCATAACTATGACAAACAGTACGACAAAGTTTACGTACTTGTCTCCAACTTACTTCTTGCTCGTTAGCAAAACATTCATTAATACATCATGTTGTTTTTTCGTTAGTAAACAAGTTATTGCCTTAACAAATATCTTAAATTTATATGAAATATTTACATATAAAAAGTTTTTTTAGTTATCATAATACGTGTTGGTACATATAAAGTACAAGTAAACTTCACACAACACAAATTTATTACAATATAAGCACAAAATGCAAAAATATATTGCAATACAAGTACAAAATGCACAAATATCATAGTGGTCGATTTCGGTGAACCACGCTCACTTCTTCAGACCAGAAGAATTCACAAAAGAATAGAAAGTGATGAATAGTGTAAAATATGAATAAAAACAACAAATTAGTGTTAGCTTAAAACTATAATATATTAGTTTTAAAGGAAAATTTATTTTCAAAAACATACAAGTATATTTGCGGAATATTAATTATATCGGAAATTTTACGTTTCGCATATATTTTGTCAGAAGAAAGACTCTATTAGAAAACTTAAACTTGATTTTCCTCAACTTTGGCCTTTATTTAAAGCTATTTACTTTAAAGATGTTTTGAATTCACACAGTAATAAAACTTGTCTGTAGTAGTGCCCTGGCATTTATCGACAGGCAAAACCAACGCTGTACCTAAATCACGTCCGGTTTATTGAAGGCACTCTGAGACATAATATACCCTGGTGTATTGAATGAAGTAAAGCCGTGACACTTTCGACAGGCAAAACCAACGCTGTACCTAAATCACGTTCGGTGTCTTGAAGGCGTCAGGTGTATGTAATATAGTGTTAATAGGAAACACAAGGTCGTTAATTGTTGTTACCGTAACCTAATGTGTCTGAACATAAGAACAAACACTAATAATTAATATTACTCATCAAATAAAACCCCAACATAACACAGTCTTTCAAAAGTGATACTTTCAATTGTAAATTCTCCAGATAATTGAAGCTTTGGTACATTTTATCTGGTGTCAATATTTAAGTGGTCTGCTCCTCTAAGTATTAAAAAGTCTCTGTCTTCAACTTTTTATTTTCGTCTTTTCTGTTTTTATTTTTCATTCAACTTATGTATATTTTATGATAGACTGTAATATATAACTTACGACATAGATGTTACGATTATTTATTATTTTCTAAATTGTAACTCAAAAATATGAGTTTTAATTGTAACTCAATTATACAGTAAATAAATAGTATATTTTAACTCACTTGCTTCGAGTTTCTGAATTATATCTACCACTATCTTGCTTTGTGTTGTGTACGTTCATCTAATATTTTGAATTTTCACGAATAAAATTTAATTAGAAAATATTTGTTACCCTTATCTTAACAATATTTTGGTAAACTTAACCATTTAATGTAGTAATAACAAATATTTTGATTGTTTATCATTATTATTGTTTTAGTGAACAATGCGAAGTCTTCTTATGATTAAACTGTACCCTATTGGCTATAATGGTTTATTGTTTTTAAAATAATATTTGTCGTTTTTTACCTAACTAAAAGAAATTTCTCGGTAATAAGAAACTCTCTTATTTTAAATAACTCTCTACTGTTCTAAAGTTCTAATGGAGCCGTTGAAGAGCAATCAACGGAAAATGACAGGCAATTTCGAGGGTCACGTCATTGTGTCACCCCCAGGTGAATACAACTTGAATTAAGTACAACTGTCTTTACGTATCAAACTACTACTTGCAAGTTGTACTTCATCCATTGAAGAGTGATCACTGGAAAGTGACTGGCAATTTCGAGGGCTACGTCATTGTGTCGCCCCAAGGTATTCACCTTAAGTTTAAGGTGAATACCTTGGGGTGAATATTAAGTATTCACAGCTTAAGTTAAGTAGAAATGTTGTCTTAACTTCAGGTTCTAAATTGCATTAATTAGTTTACAATACCCGATACTTTAAATTCAAAGTTAAAAAATGTATATGTAACTTGTTGTTAACTTGTCAAGTTAAGGAATGTATATATTGGAAACTAATGAAATTAGATGTACTGTATACAAATAATTTAGCCATAGTGACAAATTAAAACTTGTTTTAGTTTGAAAGTGACAACTTTTATTGTATGATACAAACATAGAAAATTAGTGTAATAAGCGTACTAAATTTCAACGTGCCGATATTGTTCAATTGTAATACAAGTTCCTGTTAGGTTTGATATTTTAACGTAACATACTTGGTTACGTTTGACAATACATGGACTTTTCACGGCCGTTGTTTATGTTCAAACAGAATCACTATAACCGTATTACATTCCGACCGGGTTACATGCCTTTGAACTCACAGGAATCCAGCTCAAAATTACAACAATAAATATCCCACCAGTCATCCAGATAACATTGGAACTGTTGTGAGATATTCGTTTTGTGTTTTAAATAATTTGATATATGAAATAAATGTTTACATGAGTAATATTTAAATTAAAAAAAAAATTAATTTCATAGCTGTTCAATTTTGACTTTAAACACACTAAATCTAAAAAGAACCCTTTTCTTCTTAGTTCATATAATAAATCTGAAGGAAATAAGCTAAAAAACAGAGAAAAACACCCATTAAAACAAATGTTACAATAATATTACATTAGTTAGTCTAGTGATGAAATTCCCCAGAATCAGTAACCGTAAAACGCCTAATTTCATTTACAAAAGATTGGTATCACAGGTATGTGTGGTAACCGGAATGATGAACTATGTACATTTTCCCTAAAATACAACGGATACAGGATTTCTATTGTTGAGGACAATCAATATGGCATAGTGATTAGGGTAAATAAAACTGGCATACTGAATTGACTCGAACTCTTTTCCATATACACAAATAAAAAGTTTAGTATTATATTAGTTTTACTAAATAAATACACCATTTATAACATGATTTATTATATATGTTTGCAATTTTTTAAAACGACATGTTGATATTCATTGTTTAGTTAGTTAATTAGGATTGGTGAAGTTTTATTGTTTACTAGAATTGATTACCTAAACTTTTGTAAATATAAAACTACTTGAAACCTTTACAAACATGAAAAAAAAGTTAGACAGTGATATAGGCTATAATAAAACAATGGTCAATTATTTTGACACCAAATAAAAGCCCTGTGTAATCATTATTAACAATACCAATCTACGAACTTGAGACTATTTAATACATGTACACACTTTTCACAGTTGGTATAAGGTAAAATTGTATTTCTTTATATGCATTTTAATAGTTATTAGGAAAGCGAGTTTTTAAATATATGACGTTCATGTATTTTAAACTTTTTAAAATACATTATGATGTAACAGTGTTTTTTTTTTTCAATAATAATATACTCGTAATAACATTATTCTAATTATTTATATCTTTATTCTTTATAAAATAACTTATGGCATTGTAATTTTTAAAGTGGAGATAAACCTAAATATGTCGAACGGTAAGTTTTATTTGATCATTTAAATTGATTTGAAATGAATAACTATCTATATTTTCAAAACCTATATATATATATATATATATATATATATATATATATATATATATATATATATATATATATATATATATATTAAAATGTATGTATACAAGTAAAAATTTAAAAGAATATCGATAGATGATCTTTAAAATAATACCATGTTTGAGACGTATCTGCGAGTAACCTCCTCGAGATAAATACGCGTATTCTATTGAATATATATAGGTCCAGACTTGTAAATTTACAGTACAGTTATTTACCAACAGTTCTGAATAATTTTAATATTTTTTAAGAGTAAGAGAATGATCAAGATAGTCTCTAAAGAAAAGTTGTCAGTTGTGGCAAAATGTTTCTAACGGTTTAGAATAAACATCTCAGTGATGTGATGTAATATTACGGGAGTCACTGTTAAATAAGAACAGTAAGAACCCATAACTCAAAGCAATAAAGCTTCCCACATAAGTGCCTTGGCTTCAATTAATGTCCTTGGTTTGTAGTGTACTTGGACTGATGATGGTTGGGACTTGAAATACCATACTCCATACAACAAGATAACATGCTTTACCAACCGTAAATAACACCAAGCAACTATATATGTACAGATATGTATGTAGTTGTAAATAGCACGTACATAAAATAATTTACTGGAATCTGTTATATAGATAGGATTAAAAGATTATTGCAATCTGTCTATGTAGGATGTCTAAGAGGAAAGTGAGCTGACGAAGGATATAAGGGTGGGTGAAAGAGGTGTTTGTATAAAAGTAAAATATGGACATAAATAAAGGTCTTATTGAGTGTTAGACACATCGCAAGGGTATTTTATGGGGAAGATTGCTAACGGTAATACTGAATTAGTAAGATTTATGTATGGGTTTTCTTTATTCCATTTACTTTTTCCATATAAAATTTCAAAACTATATGGGGGAAGATTCTGAAATAATAAGTAAGCATTTTTAAACTTTGAACAAAATTCAAACTCTTTATTTTCAATACGATATAGGTAATTTTTTTAACATCTTTTTCTTATTAACTTAAATTAAAAGCAATAAAATAACAAAATACAATTAATAAGTATTTAATAAATATGTTACATGGATCATATTTTGTTAATTAATTGATATACTTTAGAAATAGTAAAGCGTTGATAGTTTGGAGTATATAGAGGTCTACTGTTTTTACAACTTATCTTGATTTATATGAACATCTAACATCAATGCGTTAGTAAATATAGATCATTGATTACGTTTATAAAAATATTAAACTAACTACTTATCAGTTTACTTGTAAGTTCTTGCAATGAAAATTATAAATTGATATTATTATATCCGTAACATAAAACATACTTAGTATAATATTGTTAACTACAGCACATTTTCTCTATTAGAGTCGGTAAGAAGAAACAAATGGACATCAGTTTAATTAAATTATTACCCTAATCATACAAATGGGCAGTTTCATTAGTTATGTTGGACAGCTATAATAGATAATGAACCGATCAAAGCTAATGATTATGTAGAAACAACGATTAAACATCAAAGCATCCATTAGATAATTGATTTACAATCTGATGTTTACATGGTGATCGTCTTTCAATGTAGTGTTTTTGTTACTCTCACAACTAAGGGTTAATTTATTTAGATATACATAAACAAATGGTAAATGGCATGCGTACAGCGCATGCGCAATAGATTATCTCTCCCATCATATATGTCATGGTACAGTCATTGCTAGCAGTATAAACAATAAAACACAACAATGATTCAAAGTGTCACAGTATTTACGTTGGTTTTGTTATTGTCTTGTTAAACAATTTGAGGTGTTCAGCTATAAAAAAATAAATAAAAACCAAAAAATATATAAGAATTGGTGGTATAAAGACTTAACTTTATTCCCTGACGAATCCGTTACTTAGAAGTGTAATAAAGTCTTCCACTGAAGTGCCTTGGCTCCAATTAAAGACCCTGGTGTGTAGGGTACTTAATGTACACTTGATGGCTTAAAAGACAGAGCAATTAGATCTATTATAATGACTAAACCAGTTTAACTAGCACTTGTTAAATATAATGTAATCTTATTTAAAATGGTTTACCATTATTGAAGAAAATATGTTTCTTAATTAAATACATTATTTCATTTAATCCCATGAAACATTACAAAGGAAACGTAATATTTCCAAATCAAAGATGGTCAATTCTAAATGTTTGTCTGTTGTAGATTTAAGAAAAGCAAGCTTACTTGGCTGTCTTAGGCTTTGTGAGTGCTTAGTTTAATAATTAATGGAAAAAATATTTTAATTCATTTTGAGAGAATTTTTTCAGCTTCCGTGAGTTTGACCTTAAGGTTCAGATATTGTGTAGAGAAGATAGCTGAATGTCAGACTTGTCATTTAGCTAAAAATTAAAACAACACTACGTGGTTTGGATTCCACGTAAAGCTGTAGGTAACTTAGTTGCCCTGGATATTGGGCTATTAATAAAAAGTCCTTTCTGAGGTAAGTCGAACTCAGATAGTAACAATGACTACACTTGTTCATCTACACTTATCAACACTCATTCACCCACCAAATTCGCCCATACCTCTACGATTGGCGTCTTACGATGAATAATGAATAAATAAATAAGCCCAGCAAAACATAAAATATATATTTTAAAACATACAGTACATGCAAAAGTAAAAGTTTCCTTTCTACTGCTATAACTAACTGTTTTGTCAGTTACTTAAATATCTTTAAATATTTTCTTAAATACTCTTATTATTAATGCTTTTATTTTAGCCTTTAAAATAAATACTATCATTAAGATGTCATCATGTCCATTGGCTTGTATTTTTAGAATTCAGTAAATTAATGAATAGTTTTAAATATGTGATAACCTTAAGTCAATCTCTATTTGAATATACCCATCAATAATTTTCTTAAAATATTTATTGTGTCTCACTTGGCTTGTTATTAAATTTTATCAGTAGGTAGTTTGAATTATTATCTTTCCTTAAAAATGTTTATAAAGTATATTTTATAAGCACAATCTGCTTTATTGTAACACTATAAATTTAATTTCAAGGTATGTCTAACTTTGTCTATATATGATATAATGAGTGGAGATTTCAGTTATATAACGTAACGCTTCCTAGGCCTTTATTGTATAAATCCTATAATATTGTTGTGCCCCTTTTATTTATAGTACAGGCATAAAATTAAATTCCAATTGAAAATAAGTCGCTGTTGGTAAATGTCATAAAACTAATTCACTAGGTTCAGCAATGTGTCAATTTCTTGGTTGAGGGGGAGAGAGAGAGGAGAGAGAAAGAGAGAGAGAGAGAGAGAGAGAGAGAGAGAGAGAGAGAGAGAGAGAGAGAGAGAGAGAGAGAGAGAGAGAGAGAGAGAGAGAGAGAGAGAGAGAGAGAGAGAGAGAGAGAGAGAGAGAGAGAGAGAGAGAGAGAGAGAGAGAGAGAGAGAGAGAGAGAGAGAGAGAGAGAGAGAGAGAGAGAGAGAGAGAGAGAGAGAGAGAGAGAGAGAGAGAGAGAGAGAGAGAGAGAGAGAGAGAGAGAATATAAATGTTGTATATTAACACAAAATATTTTGCCTCCAAATTTTGCTTTAGGCCACACCCATATGCACTCGGCGTTGGCTGATTAAACAAATAAAAATATAAAACTGGATATTTATATATGCGAAAAACAACGTTATAATGTAAATATAACAACTGAATAACAATTTGTATTCGTAGGCCAAAACTGGAATACCACGTAGTTATAGAACTATCGTGTAGAGAGAATTGATTTTATCTTATCCCCTACCAACAATTCCTTATCCTTAACATATGCCTCGGCATGATCCTGGCTAAGCTGCCTGGGAACATGTTTTATCATAATGTAAATACTTAATTTATGTACATTAGTCTTACAATTTGCATTTATTTTGTTAAA
The DNA here is from genome assembly GCA_035578905.1 of Stictocephala bisonia. Lineage (NCBI taxonomy): Eukaryota > Metazoa > Arthropoda > Insecta > Hemiptera > Membracidae > Stictocephala > Stictocephala bisonia. Next base: position 150,936 of record JAQJVL010001321.1, read on the forward strand.
TTTTAGTGAAAGTCACATCTGGATTGGTATATTTTTGTTTATGTTACTTACCATGTAGGGTATGAATGGGTGATCATTATTCGTGATTTCATCTACTCTATATTTATTGTTACGGTTTCAGGCATGGACTGTTAAGTATAAACTGCAAATAAATGTACGATAATTTATAGGAAACTTACCTGACGATGAAAATAAGTTTGACTAGTCAATGTTTTCAAGTCACAAGTTTTGAGTTTGTATTATTAAGCAGGGCCTAGTTAAACTCGGCATCTGCTAACGTAGGATGGTTATTACTGAAGTAAGTATTGTACGACACATGGCGTAGCTCAGACTATAAACCTACATGTAATACTCATATTACCAGCATTACTAAAGATGAACTACAATATAAAGGATAATGCGATGACATAGTGGTGTGCCTAGTAAATTTCACTCTCCTACAAGTACTGTAAACCACTAAATTATTTTAATGTCTTATTAAGTTACTACTATGCGTCAATATATCACCACTAAGTGTTGGCATGATACAAATATTTACTGTTGAGCTGCTTCCATCGTCTTGAAACCAATAAATTGTTTATTTGGATGTGGTTTAAAACTTTAAAAAATCACAAACTTTTTTTATTTTGTATTGTTAAAATGCATACGTAATTCATACAAAGCAAGTTAAGTATTAGAAAATAAATAACAAAGATTTAGACGATCTCAGCAAATTATATAAATATTGTGCTTATACACAATCATAATAGAGCTAAATTAAGTATGTACTACACCAATCTTTATCTTGACGTTATATGTTATCACAAAAGAAAATAATTGCGTTTTAGAAGAAATACTTTTATACAACTAACGTTTACAAAAAATTGTTATTCTCTGTTCTCATTAAAGTAGAACTTTTGTTAATTTCGGTTGCACAAAAACATTAATTGCTTCGTGAAGTAAGAAGTAGAATTGACAACTACCTGCTGTTGGTAGTTGGTTAATAGTTTATAAACATAGAACCTAACACGTTATAAAAAAAATCATCCCTTTTCATAAATAGTAAACGTGTACAATAATTGAATTGTTTTAAAATTAAGACCCTTTCTATTAATTCACTACCACTACTTTGGTTAGGTTGTGTTAAGTTTGTTTAGGTTATGTTAGGTTTGGCTATGTTATGCTGTATTTGGACATGTTATGTTATATTTTGTTTTGTTATGTTGTGTTAGGTTTGGTCATTCTATGATAGATTTGATTAGGTTAGGTTAGGTTATGTTATGGTTGGCTATGTTATCTTAGATTTGGACATGTTATGTTAGGTTTGGTTTTGTTAGGTTATGTTAGGTTTGTTTATGTTATGATATGTTTGATTAGGTTAAGTTAGGTTTGGTTAGGTTGTATTAGGTTTAGATAGATTTTGTTAGCTTTGGTTATGTTAACTTAAGTTATGGTTATGGAAGTGAATTTATGGAGAGGATTTGTCGTTCCATTCCATGGAAAAGTAATCATGAAATATTTAGTTTTTAATCAAATTTGTTTAATTGTCTGTATTTATGCAATACCTTGTGCCACTTAAAAAAAATAGCATGTATTTCTTAATATACCTGTGTGACCTGTTGAAATCAAATATTACGTTTTAGTTAGGACTTGAAACAAGTTCGCCGAGTTATTTTCAAAGTTTAAGTGAGCTTAGCTGTATGTTTGTGCTAGATGTTGACGTTTGGCATATTGGATCTTGAAGATCCTGGGGCAAAACCAATCAGAACCTTTCTACTTTATAAGTCGGTCAGATGGACTATTTACTAATCCTTCCCCGTAAGGTATTATACCTTTTTAGAACATAAATTATATCGACATTTAAAAGTAATATTTTTCCTTTTAATTTTTAAAATGTCTATTCAGTTATTTTATCCTAATATTACACGTAGGAAGAATAACAACAAATAAAATTCTCTCTCCCATTAATATACGATGAGATTAACTTTCAACCATTTTATTAAGGCTTAAAATATGTTTGCTGTCGAGATTTATGAGGAAAAGTAACAAGTAACTATTATCTCTTACGAAACAGGTTTCTCTTATACGTAATACGAAGATGTCTATTATTATTCCAACAATAATACAACCGGACAGTGGTTACGTGTTTGGCCTTGTTATGTTATTTCAAAAGATCTCCTTGTATTTTGAATCAAAGCTAAAATCACACAGATTACATACAATTGCTATATGTATGGGAGGGTAGATTCGTTAGTATTTGAAATAGTCACATAATGTTTAAAACTGGATACATTTAAAACTGGATATATTTTATAACATTAACCAAGATGAGTCTGGGGAAATACAAAATTGGAATCTGTAGTTATTAGTATAAGGTACTTAATTTATATTACCAGAGGTTAAATATTATATAAAATGTATTTATTTATTTGAATTTGTTTTCATTGCATATTACATTATATTTACATTTTACAGAAAATATAATAACTGTGCACTTTCTATACACTTCTGAAAATACGATCCATTGATGGAAAAGCAGTGAAATGTGGGCTTGTGTCTTTTGAAGAGGATAAGTTCAACCACGAAAAACCCGTTTGTACCGGCAGTCTCTACTGCAAGGGTATGTGCGATTTAGTTTTTTTGTAGCTGTTAACAGCTCTTATTATCACTGTGCATATGGCCACCATACGTGATTTGCCAAGATAGTAGTTTTTCCACGATATCTCGAGACATACTCGTCGTAGACTAAAATACTCTTCAAATTCGTATTTAAGATAAAAAACTACATCTAGTTAAAAACAATTATAAAGCACTACAAACGGAGATGTATTGAAAAATTATGTAATTTTCAACAATTGTTTAACTCGTGATTTCCGTGGTATAACAAGTGTTTTTCCAGAAAATATAGACCTGATTCTACCCAATAGACAAGATTTTTGAAGCATGATTTGCTTATAAAATGAAAAGATTATAAATAGGTGTTAAAGTATATTATTTACTAGTTTTTGACATCATTTGTATAGTTTTATAAAAAGTACAGATTCACCGTATACTGATTAATCTTTTTACCTTCATACAACTAATAAGGTTTTTGTAAACAATTACATGATACATTTATAGTGCATGGAATTGCATTAAATTAATGTATATCTAAACAGTAAGCTGATTTTATTTTAGGTAGGTCAATAACTTATATTGAAAAATATTTTGAAAAGTCAATAAATCAGTTTTTGACAATATTATTGTGACTATTGACCCCTATAGACAACTTTAATAACGTACTAAAAATCACGCTAAACTGCATTATACATATTTTGATAATACTTTATCGCTATGGTTAAATTATATACACGAAGAGAAACAACAGTTTATTTCCCTGTGTGAAACTGTAGAGCCATATTAACCCCAGGAACAGAGTATTGTTTAGAATGATTATATGGTATTTCTGGAGGACTAGCTTTGGGACACGGGAAAATGGTCGGATACCAACCACGTAAAAATACGGAAAACTTATTCTATTAATGAGGTTTTTTAGACAAAATATTTTAACGAACAAAATGTGATTTCAAATGCATTATTTAAACACTAGTCTAGACAATTGTTTCTTAATATTTCTGTATGTATGGGCCCCTCTTAAAGGAAATGGCACGTGACACATAAAGTTATATGATTTTTACTCGTGCTGAGCATACAGAAATTAAATAACATTCAACGTATTAGCTGTTAACAGAATTTATTTAGGAAGCATCAGTTTAACAGCCTATATAAATTTTCAATAGTAAAACAGTTGCAATTTCTACACAAAATTTTTTTTTTTTAATATTATATATTAGTGATGCTGATTTATGATAATTGGTCACTTATATATTATATAATTTTATTGTTTTTATATGAACGTTTAAAGTTCACTGTTACATCAAAATAGTGTACATGCATTATAATAACAAAATGTAAATAATGAAAATGGAACTGAATATTTATAACATTAAGCACTATTCTTATTTGTGTGTGTGTGTGTGTGTGTGTGGGGGGGGGGGGAGCAAGTTGCTAACTCTTCAACATTTGAAAAAGATTAAAGAGTTTTTAAACCGATAATTCATGTTATGCTTGATGATACTAGATTAATAAACCATTACTGTCTGAAAGAAGAACCCCTTAGTATTTACTGTAACTGCCACAGACACATGTCACATCAGTTTACAATTAATACCACCCAAGTATTGCAGTGGGGTTCAGTTGAATGCAGTGCTATAAATTGTCTTCTGTATCCCTGCACAAGCATTTGGTAAACATTGTGACTGCTGTTTGTATACTTGTTTACTTAGTTGTTTTGTAACCCATACAAATAATTTTATTTTTATTGATAATTTAATGACTTAGATAAGTGATAAAAAATATAATTTATTCATAAAAATCATAGGTTCACAACTAAATTGAAAGTCTTTCATATATTATTATTTTGTAATTTATATTTAGAATTTTGTTTCATTAGCAAATATAATGACTGTAGAGTAAAGATTTTTTTTATGCTTGTTTAGACAATTATAAATACTTAGAGTGAGTAGTGAATTATTGCATGACATTGGACATTGCATCTTTACAAAGTATTGGAGGAATATGTACTTAAACATAGAAAAAAACTTAGTATATTTATGTCAAAGAGTCAACCAAAGGAGAATCAAAGGAGTGGAAAGGACACAAGAAAAGCTCGAACAAAATATTAGACAGCCTAATAGTCTGCTGAAATGAAGACTTGAAGAGAAATTTGAGGAAGAAGATTCGAGATTCAAGATTAATTTATTGACGCAATATGAACTGTTACAGTTTTCTATGAAAATCATAATAAAAAAATAAAATCATTAATCAAGAACATAATATAATACACAAATAACATCATACGTAAATTAATTCTAAGACAAGTTTTCATGATGTCCTACACTTAAGCCGATAGAGAAGGTAGCCATCATAATGACGCCAACTTTACTAAAGCTTCATGACTAAGGCAGGCTAATAATACCTGGTTGTCTCAGGCTTCTATTGTGTTTTCCGAAAACTAGTATTTTTCAAACTATATGTACCTTTTCTCAATCAACTACTTGCTTCAGTCAGTATATCCGCACAAAAATTTCATATTTTTTTAAAATCTATTCTCAGGCCCTATAAATATTCTCTGCTATACTTTATTAGTTTTACTTAAATCATACGAGACACTTAAATCAATAATTATTAAACATAATAAGAGTTTATTAAAAAAATAAACGTCTGCACATGAAGGAAGCGCACTGGGTCTGCGATCGGTGCATGGTTTGATTAAATATTTTATTTAATAACATAAAATATTAAAAACAATTCCAATTACATTTTATTAAAATTACTTTACTTCAAACTTCAATATACATTACTAAAAAACTCCTTACAAAGAGATTTAGTTAAAATGGCATGAAACTGAAAATTTGTGTTTATAAATTGAAGTGTTAGTAAATAAATAAAATTGTTCGAAGAAAATAAGTAACAAGTGTTATAATTCCTACAGTATAGTTAAATTTTTGATATGAATGTTTATGCTGTTACATTATATGAACTAAACAAACTATTTAAAATACAATGCATTATATTTTACGACGATTTTAATTTCAATTATTTTTGCTTGACCAATAATTGACCACCCCTTCATTGTACTCATGTGTTAATTCTTAAGCATGTAATTCCCAACAGTTATATCGATATCACTATTTTAATTACATTTTGTTATATTTTCACATGTTCAAGACCACTGACATACAAAGATGAAGTGACTGCAATAGTTTCGGTTCATCGCAGTTTAATATCCGGTTAAGGAAATGGAGTTGTGGTGAAAATATTTTATTCCGGTGCTAACACACGTGGTTTTAAGTATACTTTCACCTCCACACATTCATAACAAAGCAGTAGGAATAGTTTCACACACTACATAGTGTTTAAGGGATTTTATTTTATCTATTTTAATAAGAGTAAATTAATATTATAGAGAATCAATCATATATTGAAAAGGACCCTGACAGAAAAGTTCAGATGCAAAGTGGTAGAGACTTTTGCAGAGGTACATGACTGCATTGCTAGAGACTGATAGAAATGAGCATGATTGTATTAAGATAAGATAATATAGGTGTAGATAAAGATTAAGTAAAAAAGATTGAAAAATTCGCGTGTTAAGAATTAATTTAAGGGTTTACATATAAATAAATGCCTTTCAGAAATGTATTTGAATGTTTAACGCACATATAATTATAAAATAACTGCAAAACAAATTACAAGAAACCAATAAAACTATTATTTTAATTTGCTTTCCCTAATAATGTATTTCAATTTTGTACAATTATAACAAACTGTTCAAATAATACAAATACATTATTAGGTTTAAACAGTCAGGTAAATATGAAAGTCACGTAGTCTAACATTACATTTGGTTAACGACATTTAACCTAATGTCCTCACTCGGTAACAATCATCCCCCATTTTGTAAGACAGTGTTACATTAAGCACTTTAGACGAGACATAATTAGGGTCATGTTAAACCACCCACAATCGAGGACTTATGTAGCTCTATTATTGTGAAAGGGCGATTTATATAGTTCATTATTATATTGATTAATGATAATACTTAAGTTCAAAATATACTGGATGATCAAGCGATATAAAATGACACCTCAGGTAGTAGATGTGTCGTTATTATATTTTATTAAGAGTCCATCTTTATTGCGTGTTCTTTAACTTGAATGTGTTGACGTCCTCGTATTCTGCGTGTTTCCTATATACAGTTAGGAGGAATAAGGGGTGCAAAATAAATATATTTGAATGGTTTGGTTTTTTTAGCCATAATTACTCCTAATAGTTAGTTACAAAGAAGTTATACTTTCCAGTAGAACTTATTGTCCTAAATAAAGACTTTTGTTTAGATATTTTATTTATTTATTATTTTTAAGTGTGTACAAAATCTATGCCTCACCAAGTTATGCAAAACTTGTTGGTGAGGTCCTATAGGAAACAATAAATACAAAAACGTAGTACAAAATTATTGAGTGGTTTAGGGCAGCCACCTATTTTAACAAAATAAAAATGCAGCTTATAATATGAAAAAACTATGCATTACAATAGAAGGTATGAATACAGTAACTGCACAATATGGCTACAACAGATATGCCAGGTGAAAGTTTGTAGATAATTGTATCCTGTTTGCCAAAACATTCCTGTTCTCTACTCTATGCCCTATTCCCTCAACAACACTTAGATCGGCAGTGGGTGAATTATAATGCTGTAATGTAAACAAAAACAAAGTGATATAACCTTGGTGTGTTTTCATACTGTAATTTAACTATTTAAAATACTATTTAAATTATAAAACGGATATATCTTTAATTTGTAAAATTAATTGAACAGTGCAGTGTATTTGGTGTGTTAATGTCATATTTATTGTTTGGTACATTGCCCGTTCCTGGGTCAATGTTTATCTAGGCTGTGTAATTATGGTAAATATTTCCTTTCAGTTTACCTTTTCTACCAAGAAAAATCCGTTAGAATTAATAATGAGTTTACAAAACAAACACAATAAATAATCTAAATCAACCTGTATTTGTGAAGTTACATTACTCAAACAATATTGTAGGGTGATTTTGTTCTGTAGTAAATTGGTGTGATAGTGCAGTGATTATGTAAATAGCAGGATATAATATATAAACATAGATTTTAAAAAACAATAATATATGCATATTATATTTCTAAAAATATTTGGCAGTTTAGACATAATTATGTAGGTATTTTATTGATTTGAGGGTCATGATTCATTAACAGAATTTGTTTGTAAAGCAAATAGTAAGATTTCTCTACAATAATGTATTCTCTACTGTCTTGTATCCATTTAATCTAAATTACCATCCTAAGTTGCATAGCAAAATAATAATATAAAAAGTAAATATTAAGGAAAAAAAATATTTATATCTTAAACTTTGTGGACTTTATGTGTAGATTATTACATCAGGAAACTACCTGAACATTCCTCACGCATATAAATTTTGAGCATACTAACCGTAACAGCTGGAGTAGGACAAAGTCCGTGCATTAATCTTCATCCAGCAAACAAGGAGCTTGTTAGACGTCAACCAGTGTGTCTTTGTCCTAATGTCTTCATTAGTTGGTTGAGTAATGAAACAGCCATATTTCAGTGGCATCATACAGGAAGTATTGTGATTGTAGAAGGTAGAGCAAATGTATGTGTTATCTGTATACCCGATTATAAGCTTGATATCATGTTAACACCAAAGTTCTACCTCAAGTTTAAGATCACTAAATTATTCATATAATTTACAATTAGACATACAATATAGCTGCTATCAATCACTTTCCATAACAATATACATTTAAAAATGCACATTGCTCTGTTGATTTCTTAAAATGAGATAATTTGAATTATTTATATGTATCCTTATTCAGGTAGCAAATATTTTAAAGTAAAATTATAATAATTTGTTGATAATAATTACTGTAAAAATAAATATACTGTATTTATTTCATCCATTTACATAAATAATAAAGTACTTAGTACATAGTATTAAATGATACACAAAATTATATAATTAGTTAACTAAAATAAAATCTACCACCCTTTTTATGGCAGAGACCTCCATGGCTACAGCCAAATTGGAGAAAAATAGTGTCAATAAATTACCTATTAGAACGGCTAACGGAGCGTGGAGGATTATTGATTAAAATATATCTATTTTTTATTGATACACACAGGGTGTCTTTTTTAAATTGGCTACGATTGTGATCTTGGAAACAATAAGGCTTACAACAATCTTTAAATGGGAATCCTTAACTTATTTTTGGAGGAAATTAAAAATGCATGTTTAAATTTTTTACAAATGGTCCCCATTTTCCAATATGGTGGTCAACTTTGCATTTTCTAGTTTAAAACCCTATATTTTATTATGGTTTTGAATAGAAATAGTATAAGACTTTATATTCAGGCTGTTTTTCAAAATGGTGCTTAAAAACGTAGATATGAGAGCTCAAAAAGTTCAGATTCTTTATGAAGCTTACTATTGAGATTCATTTTTCCCTTTAATGCTCTAGTCAGAAAATATTACAACCAACATTAGGAAAATGTATGCCTAGCTAATTTTTTATTTATTATTTTTTTACTTTTGACAAAATAGTGTTATTATTGAAATGGCTCATAATATTGTATGATTATGTTTATAATTAAAGTCTTATCTGAACGTATTACATTAAAATATTGTGAAGTATTATAAAACAGTAATTACTATGCCCTATCATAGAGTCAACACGAGATGTTTAATACTAAATTAAAATTTCAAATTACATAGATATCATTTTTAACATGAACTATGAAAAAATAGAGACTTCTAGTCATGTTTATTCGAACCTATAAACCTACGCCAATAGTCCATCTACTACAGCTGACTGTGAATGGTTAAGAATATGGTTCAGCCTACTATCGAAAGTTAGTTTTCATCCCAAAAACTCAACTAGAATAAGAATAATAAAAATCTAATTTATTTTCTCAGACAAGCAGACTCTTAGAAAAAAAAACAATTTCATCTTGAAAAAGAAACTCAATTACAAATATTCTTGCCAGGTCAGACTAAAGAAAAAAATCTAAACAAGACTTAATCTAATAACAAATGTGAGGACCCGATTAGTTAAACGAATCTTACTAAACGTAGCCTATAGTCCATATACTGACTCTCCCAACTTGGCTTTTAGAGCGATCCCTCTGTAAGTTCTGGAACAATGAGGGGATTGGGAATGATACGACAAATGGCGTTCCAATATTATCCAGCCGTAACCACAACAACAGCTTAGCGCCTGCCATAGTTGCCACGTTTCGATCGTTTTAATACATCTGCCTAACAACTCCATATATGAATATAAATGCCATGAAACATTTTAGGTAGATTTGATCATTATTTAAGTCTATATAGATTTGTTTCTTAATATTTATAACTTGTTTTAGATTGCTAAACGGAATGTGGTCCTAACAACACCGCACGTGAGAGTTTAAATAAAACATCACTAAGATCTCAGCTGGGAGATTAGTCAAATATAGCATAATATGAGTTGACAGCACAGTATAAAAGAAAGTGACGAAGAAAGAATAATCTAAATTATGAACACATTTAACGATATGTAGCTAACGTTCAATAATTAATGTATAATATGAGCACTGTACAATAAATCAGGCACATTGGAATACAAACTGCATTAGAAATAGTGATCTAGCTTATTCCCTGGAATTAAAAGCATTTTTCAGAGGGGATTAATGCTCTTCTGTTCTCTATTTAAATTATTCACGAGGCTTCTGAGAGTATCCTTTTATTAGCTAGATAAAATAAATATTTAGAAGGACGTATATTTTTTTAATAACCAAAACGCTTTTAATTATTTTTTTTTAAATAAAAATATGTCGATGTAATGTAAATTTATATTAATTGTAAGTTAGAGAATGTGTATTTTATATAAATAAATATATAAATAAATAATGATAAAATAAAAATAAACATACAATCATAATACTTTCAGTCGACTACTCGGACTTGTTTTCACCATATATTTTAAGTTAAATAAATTTACACCATTGCTATATTTTACAAAAAGCATAGGTTTATTTTGTAAAGATTATGTTTAAAATTTACTGTCAAACCTGAATATGAAAACTAATGTACAATTTCATTTAAAATTAGAATGTTAGTATAGTAGGCGTTTTCTAATTAAAATCTATCATACCACTTTAATTGATAAACTAAAACGTGTAATGTCATCAACTTGAGATTAAAACATTATTATTTATCTTCAAATATATACACTCAGCTTTCAATTATATGTATTGAAAACTAACCATACTCACTTTATGTGGCGTACTTCATGTAAAAAAGGCCCCAATTTCATTATCGTACTAAATGAGCTTCGATTTTAAAATGATAATTATTGAGTTAGCTATTTATTGAAGAGATGTTATATTGTTTTGCAATATCAAATGAAGTTAATCGGGCATTAATTTTTACTATAGGCTATTACTGTTCTAGTGATTCACAATAAAAAACAATAAGGAGCTTAAAAACTCAAAATTACTTACAGGCAGTACTTAATAATGACAGGTTGAGTCCCAGACTGATTTTTTTGATGATCACACTACAGCCCGCATGCATTATATTTGCAGATTTGATATATAGCAATAGACTCATATAAGGCTCCATGAAACGTGTTTGCTGCACGTTTTAAGCCTACAACCCTATACTGCCGTGTTACCTGGTCTATGGATAAGTGTCAGGGGTTGTTGGTTTTTGAAAGTTGGCTACACTTTTCCCCCACCACCATCTGACTTGTCACCTGTTCAAAACCTAATCAAGGGCTGTTACCACTTCTGTTCCGTGCTATGTTTATGTTTTCATTTGTATTTATAGGCTGTAATTTTAGTTATATTTTTAACAAATTATGGATAAAACTAATATGTTAAGTGGTTTTATATACTGTATATAGATAGCTATGACAATCAGATGATAGTGATATAGATGATGAATTTGATCCGGGCAATGAATCATTTTCAGAGTGATTTTCATTTAATCAAATAATTATATATCTTCATGTTTCGTAAATGACATTTCTTTGAACATATATAAATATTATTTAGATTCTAAAGTACCTGTGTATCACATATGAACATATGGTATGCACATGGCCAGACCTTGTGCATCAAATGTGCACACACAGTTTTAATAGGGCTAAAAACAAGATGTTTAACTTATGTATTGAAAATATATAGTGAACTGAACATTTTTATCGATTTCAAGCTATATGGTCTAAGGAAAGCATTTTGTAATTTTTTCATAGTCTACTGAAATAAAGTTCCATGTAGCGAAATTGTTGCACATGAGACTCAACCTGTTAATTATATCTTTACAAGATAAAGGTGAATATATTATTATGAACAGTTAAAAAAAGGATTTGATAATTATTTTAATTGCTATATAATATGTAACATATATTATAAATTTGACAAGTTATTTCATTAAAAAAACATAGAAAGTAATTAATACATTCTATAATAATAGTAATAAAATAATATTCGACAACATTTGATTGGAGTCTATCAGGAATCGATCTTGAGGTAATTTAATCAACAATGCCTTCTACTCTGTTGAAGATTTTTTAGGCAATGACATTGAAATAGTCATAGATCTAGATAGTTACTGAAAACGATTTAGGTAATATTCATTTTAGTATGTAAGGTTTAACTATTTCTGTGTACTAGATTGTATAATTATGGTAAATAAATAAATTATGTCTTCTGGATGGTTCTATAAACTTTTATTTGTTTTTTATGTTGTTTTTTTCTTAAAAATCATTCTTTTTAAACACAATTTAGTGAATGTTAAAATAATAATTTACATTTTTATGAGCTTATAGAAAATATATACAAAATAATATATCATATAAGATCTAAAATGTTCAAGGCCTTTCAAATGTTGTTTTCACAAACATTATTTTTTAAAGCTTCCGGATTTAATTACTTTGCTTCAAAAATTATAAAATAACTCAAGTGAGTACGTTTATTGTTTAGGAGAAAGGATTAGTGATTTTATATAATTATTCTTATGAAAAACACAAGAAATAATCATGATAAAACAACGGAACATAAAAAAATGATTACGTAATCTTGTCTCTTGTAAGAAGGCAAACATGTGTTTGTTTTCTCAAGATTAATTTAACACAAATACTAATGACTTGCAAGAAACTGCTGAACCTGAGTATCATAGCTCTACATTCACATAGTTTTCATTGTTGTAACGGACCAAGAAACTGTAACATTAGATTCCCATTTCTAAATATTGACTAGATTATAGATATAAACTTTGTTGAGCTCTATGATATAATTACTTGAAAAGTTGGCTTCAGCTTGACAATAAACTTAATTAATACCAAAACGTTATAATTTGCCTCAATCTAAGGAACTTCCCATTTTAAATATTAATTAGTCAATGACGCATTTTTATTGTATGTGTTTTTAATTTATTTTATAATATGCGACTACGCATTGCATGCAATTAACTTATATTAGAATTACTTGTGAGTGTTTTACAATAATTATTTATACTTTACACTGTCATAGCTTGGGCATAATGATCCTTAGTTTGAAATTATCTAGAGTTAGGTGTGAATTAGGCAAAATACTATCGAAACTATAAACAATTAAACATGTTATGGTGAGGTTATTGTGATTATACTTGTCACGATAGTAATACCTCTTCATATTTATGTATATGTTAGTTTACAATTACAACCAATATGTCATATAAGCTTTCCAGTACGCTTCACTGTAACTCAAAAGAAGTACCTATGTTTGAAATTAATAAATAGGAAGCAGGATTCTTCCCTCTTTTAGCTTTGTTTATCAAAGTAAAAAAATAATCGTATACCCTTAAAATAATAAGGATAACAAATAAAACACTAAAGACAGTAGGTTTTAAGAAAATTAATCAATGTAAGAAATTAGTACCTTTTTTAGTACAAAATTTCACGTGCTTATTTAAAGTAAAAATTGGCTACAGTTGAAGTTTGTTCAAATTGAAGGACTCTATCGTCAAACACCGTAAGGCAAGTGACAGGCAATTTCACGAGTTCTCAGTTCGACAGTTTAACTTTAAGTCATTGTGTCACTTAAGGAAAAGTTTACTGGCCCTTATTTTGTTTATGATAGGAAACTCGAACAGCTTTCACAAACCTTAAACAGATTATAAATTAAAATGCCTTTTTTTCACATATTTAATCGTCTGACTTTACTTCAGAATGTTCCTACAGCAAATGCTGGAATTACTATAGAGATTCAACATGATATGACCAATAGTGTGACGATATTTTCCAGCCATAACCATAGAAGGAGACCTACCTTAACGCCTTTCAAGGTTGTTACAACTAAACTCCTTATATGGACATAACCTAAAACCCCCTTTCACATCTACAAAATATTTAAATTTATATAAAACTTAATGTTTTACTATCACGGGTTGTTAAGTTGTTTTTATTTGCTATTTTTGATTTTATCGTTTATATTCTGTTATAGATTATCAGATATTAGTAAAACTATGGGTTTTAGCTTCAATCGTGCACTTTAGGCGCAATCATTTGACGCCGAGAGATTTATTAAATCTCGTATAACTAGCCGACCAGTACAACACAATTGTTTTTAAGGTAAAATTTTAAAGTACTTATTTGAGGTTAGTAACAATTTATCACGGATATAATCAGATTGAATACATATTCTGCTTATAAACAGCGTAAGGCAGTGACTAGTTATTTAGAGACTTAAACACTTAAATTATCATATTTTAATATTGATTAACGTCCTTAGATTTGTGTAGTTTAGTACTCCAATAGCTTGTGTCCACTGAAATTGTGAAATTAAATGTAAGTAAAACCAATAATAAAGGGTAAAAATGTTCCTTACATAAATTTGTATAGTGGAAAAAACTTAGAATATGTTCATTGATAACAAATATATATTTTTGTATCAGTGTAACTTACGTACTAGACACTAATAATGGGCGTTTAAAATAGCTTTTAGAGTTACGTTAAAATATAATGTCTTTTGTGAGACAAAAGGTCGAACTTATGAATTTGCAATAATGATCTTTAAAAATAGTTATATAATGTATAACAACTTTACTATATCTAGTCTGTTTCTTTTTTATAAATGTTCATTACAATTCAAATATCAATAAAAGTTGAAAGTAAGTTGTTATAGTAATTATCCTTGCATGGTCATTGTGGTTATCATTTTTAAATAAAATATTACTAAATCCACAGTAAAGTTTAGTTATTTCAAAGGAATGTAATTAACTGGAAAAAAATGGTTGAATAAAAAGAGAAAGAGTTTGATGTAACATTTCATTAGTCAAGTTGTACCGGTAAAAACTCTAGTGTAATATAAACACAAAGAGCTTTGTTTTAATCAATTGTGATGTGAGGAATGACAACATTAATTACGTACACTTACCGTGTCGGAGGGACCACTTCGGTACTCGACCAATATAAATATTATTTGTAGAACTTATTCATTTTTTTCCTACATACACGAACTATTTTACACTGGATAGTTGTGAGAGTAATAGCACTCAGTTGTTCCCTTCAACAATACAAACAGGTTATTTTTAAAACAGCATTTCTTCATATTAATACGCTCTAATATTACCTACAGTATTTAATCTTATGCTTAAAATATTAAAGTTCAAATAAATTGAAAAGAAATACATATTCATACAGATATGTGAAAAGTGAATGTGTGATCGCAAGTAGTAAATAATCCTTTTAGTTTTGTATTGCTCATTTACATTACCAATTTAATTTATTTACTCGTCATTATTTATATATATATATATATATATATATATATATATATATATATATATATATATATATATATATATATATATATAAATAATGAGGAGTATATATATAAAAGTTCCCTTTTATGTTCTCCACTTTTTCCCTTTTATGTTCTTAGAAAGTAAGTCTAATAACTATCCTTTTTTTAATAACTTTATTTCTACTGAACACTGTATTTAATTTACGATACAAAATTATACAGGCTGGAACTGCACATTACAGAAACATTCACAGGTACTATCATAGAAAATAAATTACAGAACAGTAAAATAAAAAATAAAAAGCTTAAAAATAATTCTAAAAAAAAAAAATTGTGTACGATTTTATATATATATATATATATATATATATATATATATATATATAAAATCGTACACAATTTTTTTTTTAGAATTATTTTTAAGCTTTTTATTTTTTATTTTACTGTTCTGTAATTTATTTTCTATGATAGTACCTGTGAATGTTTCTGTAATGTGCAGTTCCAGCCTGTATAATTTTGTATCGTAAATTAAATACTGTGTTCAGTAGAAATAAAGTTAAAAAAAAGGATAGTTATTAGACTTACTTTCTAAGAACATAAGAGGGAAAAAGTAAAAAATAAATTAACACAAAAATACTTTTAAATCAGGTGCTGTATGAAAAAAACAACATCATATTGTGATGATTAGAGCCAGGGAAAAGGGTCAGCAGACTAAAAAAGTGACCCTAAAAACAGAGTTGAAACAACAAGGTGTAGTTACCATGTTAATTACTATGTAGATAGGCCTGTCACCTGAGGTCTGTTAATATTAGCTTTCACGCAATTACCTTTATGTTTCCATGTCGACTTATTGTTTGTAAAGGGCCTTTATAGGAAAGCTGCATTACTAGTGGCAATTCATTACTTTATGAACCAGGTAGTAAGAATGATAAGTTGTTAAAAAATTAGATATTTACACAATATATAATAAAATATTACAGTTTGTTTTATTCTACTGTTAATCATCTTCCGGTGTATTATTTGCATCTTCACCTAGCATATTATAAAACTGATATATAACTTATCTTTCATATAACCATCAAAATTAATGAGTATTACTCAAGATAATAAGCTTAAACACTGTTAAATAAACTTCTTGAAAAAGATCTCTTTAGTTTTTTAACCGATTATAATGTATTAAAGTTTATTTATTCACGATAACAAAAATTTATTTGACATTCCAACTTATTTATGACTCAATAATATAAGTTCGAAATCTGTTTTAGGCCCTCAAATGTATTTTTTCAGTGTTTTTAAACAGTGAAGGCACACGTAAACTTGACCAAATCTATCCTAATCTGATATAAATTGTTGTTTTGTTTCTAACATATAAATTTTATTGTTTATACACATGTACACTATTTTTGTTAATTTTTTATACAGGCTTAAACCAGTTTCGTTACTTATATTGTTGTTTTATATATATTAGATTTAGTTTTATTTAGGGAATATTATATGACTGTTGCACAAGTTCGTTTAGGTTAAGTGTTTATAAGCAGGAAAATGTTATGTATCACTAGTCTTCAAGTCTGGTCAGGGATGACTAGTATTTCCATATAAAAAACTTTTTTAATTTCTATGGAAAATAAATCATTATTATTATTAATAATATTATATGCGATTATAAAAATACATATCTCTTCATTATTTTAAATTATTTTGGAAAAAAAGGGTAAATAATGGGTTCTGATCTAAGTTAACTTAAAAGGTGACTAAGTTTGTGTAAAAATAATATAAATCTGGGAATGGTATTTCACTTTTAGTTATATATGTCAACTTTAAACGTAACTCCTTTACTAAAATTTAAAAGGTAAACCACACAACTTTAGCAAGGTAGTACAATACGACTGTGGGCACAACAAAACAGTGAGCTCACTAATGTTAAAAACAAAAACAAATAGTTTTCCTCTATCCATTATTTAGGATAGAGGAAAATGCACCCTAAACAATGTAGAAGAGGAAATCGTGCTATTTAGAGAAAAGTGTTTGTGCTTTCGGTCTTAGATTGCATATCTGACATTTCTTTCAAAACCTATTTTACAAAATGAACAATGCTGGAAATTTTAAAACGTTTAAATTAAAAAAAAAAATGTAAGCTTACTTTGTCGATGAGAAAAAGATTATATTTTCTGGAATTATTTCCAAAAATATAATATCTTACAGAGATTCAAAACTGGACTGTTGATGAAATGGAATATATGTGTACAGACCGAAAATATATAGATGTATGCCCTGTTATCGAAAGTGAAAGACAGAATTGTTTTTGTTTTTTTTTCATCTAGGTAAGATAGATAGACTCATGAAAGTCAAATTTTTGGTTTAGAAACAAGATAATAAATTAAAATGTTTCCACTGAAATAATTGTGTAAGAGAAGAGAGCCTAAAAAATACAATGTATAGTTCCGAACTCAACCAATAAAATTAGTACTTTACGTATTAAAATAAAATATTCAATCTATAATCACTTAAATTATTAGAATTTTTACATTGGTAAGTACAAATATTTTTTTACAGATGTCTAATAATAACACAAAAACCAATGTTTAATTATTATAAAAACTATTTAAAAATAGGTTAACAGTTATAACTAATTTAAATGTCTATTATAATATCTGTCTATGATGACACATTATGTGATTTAGTTAGTTGCTACATGTTATGGTGCTGTGTTATAATACGGGGGCTAATCTTTAAGTTTTACTAAGTTTACAAAAATAAACATCTTTGATATTAAAGTTAATTCTCCCAAAATTTCTTTATTTCGGTTAACCTGCCTTATAAATATTTGAGGGATAGTAGAATTAAGTATGCATATTTTACATACACTATCAAGCAATTATATATTATACCTTTATACTCGTATTTCAAGATATTTTTGATAGCATATTTAAACCTCCAAACAATAACTCTACACGTTTTTTTTTTTATCAGGTAGTAAATAAAAATGTTCTAGCTTGATCTAAACTACGTTAATATTATTTTAAATACATTAATCTAGACACTGACCCAAGCTCACGACTGTAATACTTTTTTTAGGTGGGAAAAGAAACTTGGATGTAGGAAAACATAAGGGGTAAAAATATTGTGCTGTATTTACTTTCAAGATTGGGTGTGCAAATTAAACTGACACTTTGAAAGATGAACTGCTCTACAAGGCTTGGAAGGCTGATTTATTTCACTCACTGGTGTTGAAAGCTTTTCGTGCAGCAAAGGAATAACTTTGCATAAAGAGCATTAAACAACTTAACAAATTTGTCATCAAAGATACCAAACTTTGTGTAATTAATTCGTTTCAACTTATTTCCAAAATATTAAACGAAATTGTTTTAAGTTACATATACACTGACAATATTTAATACTGTGGGTAAAACATTGTATCTTCCCTAAAAATCATTAAAACTTTTTAGGTATATTTATATCAAAGTTACAAAACAAGTTATAGGTATTATTAAAAACTCATTGTAGCAAAAAAAAAAACCTAATTTAGTTATTTAAACAAATATTAATATATACAGTCTTATTATTTAGGATTTAAACATCATACTTGGTTAGATTATATTAGGAAATTTTAGGTTAGGCTAGGATAGTTTTCGAATACAACGAATATAAAAATACTATAGTAAAATCGTGTCTTACTTTGGTAGTTATTGGCGTTTAAAATAGGATGAGTTTGGAGGGCAGCTAAAGGACTTTTACCCATATTGTGATAAATGTATGTCACAAAACTATATGCACAATTTATCAAAGATTTTCCAGATTACAGACTTAAATTAGCCTAAAACCCATATCTTCTCGAAAATGAATATACTTTCTTCAGAGTTTAATTGTTTCATTAAAAGAATTAATGACTATTTTATCTTGAAAGAGAAAAAATTTCAAACATTAATAAATTATAAAACAAAATACCCAAAGTCGAAATGTTCCAATGCCTCAAAACCTAACTCAACCTTCTTTACCAAACTAATTTCATATATAGCTTCTAATTGTTTAATTAACTATCAACTAATTTTAAGGATGTACCTAGTTTAATAAAGTTTTATGAAAAACTAAAAAAAATCAATATTAAATGTGGGAGACATAGAAGACATATTTTTTATAGTAAGTTTCTAAATAATATGTAGACTTATGTTTAACATCCACATAATGTTTATTGAACATATTTAATATGTATTGTTGTACTCTTTACATGTGCATTAACACAAAGTATTATTTACTATTTATTTATTTTTTTACATGGAATTTATTGTAGCCAAACATGTTTTAACTGTCATTTTTTAAAAGTTAAGTTAGGTCAATTTAGTTGATTAAGTATAAATATAGTAACTAAAATGACAGTAATACATCTTACAGATTAATCCAATTATTCTCTAAACACTATTCAAAATAACATACTACTTAGAGGCAAAAATGATTACAAAACAGTTTATTCACTTAATTTAACATAAACGTCATTCTACAAATTAATAACAACAGGTATGTTTAATTGTGGGCATTTCTAGGTGGCGGGACGTTGTGATACTTAAGATCAAATGACAAAATTACATTTAAAATATGTTATACCTAACTTTAAATAATGTCTGTAAGAATATGTTCCTTTGGAAAAAGTCAATATGTAAAAAGTTACTTTCAAAATAATTAACTGTAATTTTTATTTTATTCAATATTCAAGATATTTAAACCAATTGGTACGAATATTGATTGGCGTTACAAAGTAATTTTAAACTATAAAAGCCCTTTACCTTCACGTCAAACAGTTCACAGTGTGTGAGGTGAGAATACCAACAACTACATGTTTCGCCGTGAATACGGCATCTTCAGGTTAAAGAACATAAAAGATAAATAAGTCCCATTGGGATGCGTCACAAATTAATTAAGAAACACAGTTCTTAATTAATTTGTGACGCATCCCACTGGGACTTATTTATTTTTTATGTTCTTTAACCTGAAGATGCCGTATTCACGGTGAAACATGTAGTTGTTGGTATTCTCACCTCACAAACTGTGAACTGTTTGACGTGAAGGTAAAGTAACCTATTTTAGTCAATTTACAACAGTTCAGGTGCTACAAAATGAATTTTAATTATAAAAGCCCATTCAGAACTTTGAGGTGTCGTATATTCCAACAATTAATTAGCAAGCAGCACATTTTTATTCGTTTTTAACTGGCAACTCGTATCGAGAAAAGGCACCAGCTAATCATTGGATACTTTAATTCATATTTGTATACTTTCATCTCATAAAACACATTAATATGAATAACTGTAATTTTGTACTAATATCATTCTCATATCATGACTTGCAGCTAAAGAATTAATATCCGACAAAACTATTTACAAAGTATATTTAAACCATCGGGTTTTCATTTAAATGAGTCATGTAGTGCTAGACAATGTTTTATATCATCCCATTTACCAGCCAACAAAGGTACTCCTATATTGCCTTTAAGATGTCACTACCTTACAACGTGACATGCAGTTCTACCCTTAAAAGTTTCCCACTTATGTGAGAGCTTCTCACAGTCAATACTTCGTGAACAGTTGATTTTAGCCTTTGGCAACAAAGAAACGAAGTATGCCAAGTGTTCCATAGTTTTATCATTTAAATGTGATATTATAAAATATATCTATAAGAGATAGACTTAAGGTTATCCCAAAATAAAAATACTTCACCTGCTTCAATATTGATTCATTTAATTTACTTTAAAAATTATGTATACGCTGAACTTAAGACCTTGCTTGTCATTATAGCGTACTTTTAACAAGACGTTGTGCTCTAAATTACAGTTTGGATTCCTAAAATATACCTTTCTTTTTTTCTATCTATAAAATGTTTACATTACCCTTTGTTATTTTGAACTAACAAATTAATCGGTGTATACAGTTTTAAGTAAATTATTACAACACAACAGAAATTTATTACAATATAATCACAAAATGTACAAATATATTACAATACAAGTAATAAATGCACAAATATTATTGTGATCGATTTAGGTGAACCATGGTCAACTTTCTCAGACCAGAAGGATTCACAAAAGAATCTCTGGTCTGGTGATATTATGTCTCAAAGCGCCTTCAATCCACCTGACGTGATTTAGGTACAGCGTTGATGTTGCCTGTCCATAAATGTCACGGCGCTACTTCATTCAACACAAGGGTATATTATGTATCAGAGTGCCTTCAATATACCGGACGTGATTTAGGTACAGCGTTGGTTTTGCCTGTCGATAAATGTCACGGCGCTACTACAGACAAGTTCTATTACTGTGTGAATTCAATACTTATGATGTGATAAATGTGCAATAAATTATGTTATGTAAATCGAAGTAAATTGCTTTAAATGAAGATCAAAGTTGAGGAAAATCAAGTTTAAGTTTTCTAATAAAGTCTTTCTTCAGACAAAATGTATGTGAAACCTTACATTTCCAACAAAATTAATATTTCGCAAATATACATGTATGTTTTTGAAAATATATTTTCCTTTAAAAGTATTATGTTATAGTTTTATCCTAAAACTATTTTTTTATTTTCATTTGTATTTTATACTATTCATCACTTTCTATTCTTTTGTCAATCTCTCTGGTTAGAAGAAGGTGAGCGTTGTTCACCGAAAGCCCATAATATTTGTGCATTTTGTACTTGTATTGTAATGTATTTGTGCATTTTGTGCTTAAGTTGTAATACATTTGTGTTGAGTGACGTTTACTTGTACTGAATATTTATAAAGAATATTGTTGGGTTAGCAGTGTTATCTACTAAAATGTACAACAGATATCCGTTTGACATACAAACAGTCCCTACTGTTGACGGCTCAGTCATGTCCTCACAGCTGACACAATCACGTTTCCCAGTACAACTATAAAATGGCGTTAAATATGCCCTTTGAACTCACTGGATACTGTTTAAAATTATCTTGGTTTGGGTATGATCCTTCACCACAGAAAACAAATGTAATTGTTGGATTTTCCCTTAATGTTTTATTTAATACGCCATACTGCTTGACATTTCATCATTATAACGTATGGTTTGATTGCTGTATATGTAAGATGTGTGAACTAGACTAGTTAACCAAACTACCTTACTATGTAATGAATGAACGTCCTTAGAATAACAGTAATGAAGGAACGCGAATATTAATATGATTAACAATGAACACTAATTATGTTCTTAACATTAATTGAACTTGGTTTGTGTGGAATTATAGATAACTAATATTGAATGATCATATTTATGACAATTGTCTAAAAAAATAACGAAACACTATTTTTAAAAAATTAACATCCCAACAAAGAATATTTTAATTTTAAACTATCTCCTTAATATAACAATTTTAAATATTGTTATGTCTTTAGCTGAGTGAAACTATATATATTTAGTATTCTAAGTAATAAACAGCATGTACCAAAAGTCTGGTGTCATAGCTCTGATATTAATTGAAAAGACAAAGTTAAATTTAACCGTAGATGACATACGAGTGGTTCCAGTTATCTAATATACTGAGTTAACTGTAAATTATTTTACAAACTTATGATTAATTATTTTTATGTTTTGTTAATAATGATAGTGTGCAATATAAAACACCAGTAAGGCTATTTACTTCCTTAAAATAAAAAATAATAATTGGAAAAATTCTCACTGTATATAATTTTTCAATGTTAAAATTATGAATACTTTTAAGGACTCTATTATCAAATACTGTTTTTAAGTACTTTAAATGTTCTTTTATATCACAATAATTCACTATAGTACGTTTATTTTTTGTAAAAATGATTACAACCGGCAAAATGTATTTATCGGTCACAGTACATATTATGATTGAAAACAGCAAAGATAATAAACAATTTTAAAAATAAGAACTACACATTTTCTAATTATCCTCTACACAACTCAACCCAAAAATAATTGTCATCCCTAAAGGAAACGTAGTAAAATTTATTATTTAAAACAAAGTACGATTTTATTGAACCGTTATTAAAATTGGTTTTAAACTGGATGCTACTTTGAAAATAAAAACACTTTAATATATATTAATTAATACTTAAGAATATAACAAAAGATAAAATATAACAATTATCACCAAACTAATAAATAATACGTCTTCAAAGATTTATGGACTATATTCCCTTAATTTAAAAATGTATATGTAGCCCAATGGAAAACTTAGTTATCCACAGCAGTAACGTAATGAAGGGGTGAATATTAACACAGCTAATAAGCTGCTCAACACGCTCTAATAGCATCAGTGTATCCGTAAGAAGTTAATTAGTCTGTCGGGAACTCCCTTCATATTCCTTCATTTAAATACAACGATACACTGTGCATAATATTTTTTTAGTTCAAGGTTACTATGACATACATATTTTACCAGTTCATAAATATTTAAAAATGTTTAAATTAGTTTCAATTTTATAGAAACATTGATTAAAAATTCTTCTTAGTAAAATTTTACTACTTATAAATTGTCTATGTATGTCATAAAAAACGATAGCAATAAATAGATTAGGGGAAATAATTTAACTAGTTCATTTTTGAACAATTTGTTTTAAACTGGTTACAGTGTATATAGTATATTCTTCAGGACTCAATCGTCAAGGGGAGGTGTTTGTATTTTAGTCAGGATTGATTTCCCCTACTTGGTCACTGATCTTCAATCTATCTCACCTTAACAACGAGTTACACTTTGAGTCTGATGCAGTCTCTGTTGCTGCCCTAAATTTAATTGTTCTGGCTGTGTACAGATCTCCTGCTGGGGATGTTAAAGTTTTTTTGGCAAATCTTGAGGAAACATTAAACATTCTCGCTAAAAAGAAAATGAGAGTGGTAGTCTGTGGTGATTTTAATATACATTTTTGGGATTTCTTTGAGCCAAGTTTTCTCCATCTCCAATACATCTTGAATAGTTTTTCATTGGATATAAAAATCAAAGATGTGACCAGACCAAATGCATCGGGTGGATCATGCATTGATAATATAATCACTGATATTGACCCAGATGATATATCGACAAATGTAGTCATGTCCTGTATATCAGATCATTACGCACAGATTGCCACCATTGTCAACCACGATGAAAAACCAAGACCACCCATAATTATGAACTACAGAAGATACTATTCTCAAACCAATGTCGATAAATTATACTCTCTTCTTGAAGAGCACCAGTGGGACGCCGTTTTTTACACTGACAATGTTGATAGACAGTTTTCTATATTCATGGATATCATAGTGTCAAATTTTAACTTATCATTTCCACTTGTGAAAACCAGATGCAAAACGAAGTCTAAGCCCAAATGGTTTACACGTGATTTACTAAAAGTTAAAGAGAATGTTAAAGATCTATATATGATTCAGCGGGACTTTCCTACTGAACTCAATCGAGTTACATACAAAAAGAAACTAAAAGAGTATTACGATTTAATAGCCAATGAAAAATGTTCATACGCAGAATCATACATTCAAAGTTGTAATAATATCGGAAGAGCTACCTGGAAAATTGTAGCTGACTACTCCGGTAGAGTCAGCAAAGCAAGTAGCATAATACAGGAAGTAAATCACAACGGTAATGCTGTGCAGAATCCTGATAAAATTGCAGAATTGTTTAACAATCACTTCAGTTCTACTAATCAACATCCAAACTGGTCTGCGCCAGCTGTTTCTTCCTCCAATAATATTTCAGTGCAGACCCATTACAGCTTCTTCATCTCTCCAGCTTCCTGTTCTGAGGTTCATAATGCTATATTGTCTTTGAAACCCAGTACATCTACAGACATTCATGACATATCTCCCAAAATTCTTAGAGCGGTGGCTGTTCCTCTTACCACTCCATTGACTATTCTTTTTAATAACTCCATTTCACAAGGTATATTCCCCTCATATATGAAACTGGCCAAAATTATTCCAATATTTAAGAAAGGCTCTAGATCATCTCTCAGTGACTATAGACCTATCTCCATTCTCCCAACTGTAAGTAAGGTTTTTGAACGCCTCATCTGTACCAGGTTAACTGAATTTTTAAGTAAATATAATCTTCTGAGTCCTACTCAATTTGGATTTATTAAAGGAAAGTCTACTTCTGATGCCATCAATGAATTTCTTCAAAAAGTTATTACAGCCATCGACAATAACCAGTCTACTGCAGGAATTTTCTGTGATCTTAGTCGAGCTTTCGACACTGTAAATCATGAGAGACCTTGGCAGAATAGTTTTCCCGTAAGTAAAATGGTAGTTTAAATTAAATAAGAAAATTAATACAAGAAACAAAATGTTTCTTTTTCTATAAAAACACTAAAATATGTTAAAATAAATACTTGACAGAATTAATTAATAGGCTGCAATTTCCTGGCTTTATTTTATTTCTTCTTTCAAATAATTATTTTTTTAACTTGATCTTTACTTAACCCACCCGCCCACCCATACACGTACAGTGGTATTGACCTACCCGACCACCCATACACGTACAGTGGCATTGACCCACCCGCCCACCCATACACGTACAGTGGCATTAACCCACCCACCCACCCATAAACGTACAGTGGCATTGAATACCATACGCCTACAAGTTGGAGGCGTATGGTGTTAGAGGAACGTCCCTGAAGTGGTTCAGATCCTACCTTTCAGATCGCAGTCAGCGTGTCCAAATCACAAATAGCTATGATCGAGTTCTCTCAGCTTCCTTGCCAGTCGATTCAGGTGTCCCACAAGGCTCAATACTTGGGCCCATCCTGTTTTTGCTCTACGTCAATGACTTAAGTAGAAATATTGTGGGTCATTGTGGGTCGTCAATATGCCGACGACACTAGTGTGGAATTGCAAGCAAATCACCTGCCTCTTCTGGATATCCAAATAACCGCTACATTGAACTCTCTCAGTGAGTGGTTTTCACAAAACTATATGTCAATGAATAGAGAAGAAACACAAATTCTAAAATGTTCCTTACATGGAGACTATACTGACGACATTCATGGAGGTTCTGTTAGATTTTCGGGTATTTATTTCGATTCAAACTTAAAATGGGACACTCAGATTTCAAATGTATGCTCTAGGATGAGCTCTTGTTTGTTTTCACTTAGATATCTCTCTGGCTTCCTCAACACATCTTTTTTAAAGATCATATATTTTGGATACGTTGTTCCTGTTTTGTCATATGGAATCATGTTCTGGGGGACGGCCCCAGTCACATCATTTAATAGAGTTTTCAAGCTTCAAAATCAGGCAGTTAGGATTGTTTTTGGTCTGAGATTTAGAGACAGCTGTTCCGTGATCAGTCTATTTTAACCCTTCCATCCTTATTCATTTACACTTATGCTCTGTTTGTCTTCAAAAATCAATATCTTTTCCCTACCCATAGTAATCCCTACAATAGAAGAAATAAAAATAATTGTATCATACCTCTTCATCATAAAGCCATATTTCAGAAATCATCTGCATATCTTGGCCCGGTCATATTTGGCAGCATCCCAGATAATATTAGAAAAAGTGATAGTGAGAGGGTTTTCAAAAAAAGGCTAAAAAAATATATTTTAGACAAGGCTTACTATTCAATAGACGAGTTCTTAAGCAATCAATAATTTTCACTGATAGGTACGACTGTTATATTTAATGATGTTCTTATATATATCATTGTATTTTAAATCATTTTAGACCTTATAAAAACACTTATTGACTATGTTCCAAACATTGTTAAATGTCAATGAACATTTATTGAACATTTATTAATGAACATTAATAAACGATTTGATTAGATTTGATTTAAAATGTGTATTATAAAATAATTAAAATTTATATTTTAAACTATTGCAAACACATCCCCCCGTCAATTGAAATAAATAACACGTAAAAATAATCAAATACTAAACAATAGTTGCATATGAAATTTTTGCTATCTAAATAGTAAATTTGTAAAATATGGTTTTGTTAGTAACATTATTTTGCTTAGTTATTAAGGTTAAACGGACATCAATTGAACATTTACATTCTTAGATATTGTTTGCTGGATTAATTTGCTGCATAGATCTTCTATGATGAGTCTCCTCCGATCCAAACTACATAATAATCCCTATCAATTCCCCGTAAGCCATAGATTCGTGTAGGGAACGTATAAGACAGAATAAGAGGGTGAGCCAGTTTAGTAGAAGTTGAATATTAATGATAAATCTTCCAGTTTAGGATGGATTCTAACGAGTATTATCTCTGATCGGAGATCACAGTCCTGACGCCTTAGATCCCTCGGTCACTAGCTCACCCAATGCAATAACCGTTCGAATTATGTTTATGAAAGGTTAAGAGGTAAACCTACTTTTGGCGTTTTTAGTTTTATAAACACATAACACTTAACATAGAATAATCCCGATTACTATAGAGACACAAAGACTGTCTAGCCATAAGGATCCCATGAAACTGATTGTCCTATTCGATCAAATTAGTCAATCATGTTCGGTAACGTGTCTCCATCTCTCTATCTCTTCTCTTTGTCCCTCTCACCAGTACACGCTGAATTGACTAATAGCTTAATGTATGTACCTAATATAATTATTCAAGAGAGGATCATTAGTGTTTTTCTACGTTAATACAAATATAACACACTTAGTTTACATTTCAGGACATAAAATCATTAAGTAAAAGCAAACTCCCGTTCTACAATTAAGCCAAGTGATGTTTGTGTCGATTGTTTTGGATGTTCAGTTGTATAGGTACTTACGTAATAAACCTGTTTGTTTATTTTTGTATTCGAGAGGGAAAATCTTCTATAGTACAACATTTAAATATATTTACATAATATCGGCTGGCTTAAAATTGTATTGTGTTTCAAAGTAATGATATTTAAGTTAATATCGATATGGTAAATAGAACATTTAATAATTACCAAATTAGCTGTCAAAGTTATGCTAATACTGAAAATTGCCTCAAAGGGTTGTTTTATTTATACCTATGTAGTAGGGTGAGGATACTCTAGTTCAATAACGAAGCACCACAGAGGCCATTATCGTATATTATCTCCCACAATACTGCATAGTGTACATTGATTATGATATATCTAGACTATAGGTCACCCAATTCTACTTAACACGCATTGTAATTATTTAATTTGCGTTCGCAATTTGCACATTGTCTTTTTTTAGAATTTATTTTAAATTTTACCTGATAATAACTTAACGTTTCTATATGAAGTTTGTCGCAGTGTGTTATTCCGTTAACATTTATCGATCTACTTATATATATGAAAATAAATTAAATCTATATATATATTCAAAATGTAGTATAAAACAATTTATTAATTCAGAGTCTGACGCTAGAGACTTCTTTTCTTAAATACTCTCCCAAGACATTATAAGACTGGTACAAATGTTGTCTGCAGTCCAAATTAATGACGTTACTGCGACCAAAATTGGAATCCACCACAGTTAACATCAGCGCCAGCTGTGACTTGGGTTTGCGTCTAGAAAGTGTCTCTCTACTGATTGACTTGTACAAGACAGTCAGTAGACAGCCTAAACGTCATTAATGACAGCCTAATGTTGTCAGCAGTCATTAATGACGTTACTGCAGTCCAAATTGCAAACCACGACTACTGAGATTGCGTCTGGAATGTGCCTGTCTCCTGACTACTTTTCTGTACAAAACGGGGACACATGTTGTCAGCAGTCCACTTCAATGACCTTTCTGTATCCTAAATTGAAAACCACCACAGATAACATATGTGCCAGCTGTGACCAGGGATTGCATTGGAAAACGTCTGTCTACTTGCTACTAATAAAATAGTTTGGTTAAAAAAAAAATACAATTATTGGTTGGTTACACTAAATTATTTTTTAAGAGTGTTTCTACTAAATAGACTACCTAGAATAAGTTTACTGTTATTAGATATGACTAAATATTTTCTTTTTATTTATAAATATATAATGGATTTGTATACATATACTTTAGTTTATTAATGTGTGTTTAAAAACCACACATTCTCAAAATAAAAAATAAAGTACATAATATCAAAAATAATAGCCAGAATCTATTTATTTAGTAAATATTCAATTTAATATATTGAAACTAAAGAAATAAAAAAACTATCTTTTTTCCATAATAGTTTTTACGTAACATTATTTTTAATAATATGACTACTCATTGTGTTAAAATAACTATAGATTACGTTTCTTACTAATATAAATAAAATTAATCAAAACTTAAGAATAATGATAGTTTTTTTTACGATATCCAATGGAGGGTTTATGATCTGTGTCTAAAGCTTATGACAGTCAATCTTTCTTGTTTCACTTCGTACTTTAGTTTAAATGTTACAGAGTCACCATAAAAAAGACACTAATATTACTTGCAGTTTCAAAAATGTATGGAATCGTTTAAAATTTGCCAGCATTCTAACACAGTGAACTTCAATCTTTAGTATACGTAAAAATCATACACATATTTTTGGAATAAGCATTAACATATTTATCAAAATAGGAGATATTTGTATATGTGTTTTTTTCTAGTATGCGCTTTAAACTTATTTCATGTGTTTAAATACCCTTTAAACATCCCTTATTCATTATCCTCATTCCTCTTTTATATGCGTTGCCACATAAAGTTACGTAACCATTAGGGGTACATATTTTGATGAATTGTTGTGTACTATTTGTATTTATTAAATTGAGTCAAATTACGATTAGGGTTGCTTAAATGTTCTTATTCACAACAATTAATACTAAATATACAATATAAATGTACTTGTTATTAATTAACAATTAGTCGATATGAGCTTTTTAACGGTACTCTCTATTCCCTGTATAGAATCTAATATCTTTACACTAGGTTAAGTTAAAATGCTATATACACGAGAAAGCTGAAAGTTAAGTTCACGTAAATATTTTTTTACACGTTTCTTCTTTAATATGGATCAAACAATATTCGATTTTGAAGATAATTAATTTGAGGTCGATATTATTAATATTGAGCTTCTAGATATTTAAAGTTAAAATAATCCAAAAACTCAATATCAACAACCCATACTTTGTAGTGTCCACGTTGATAGAAACCATTGAGCGGATACCATGTCGGTTTTAAGATAAACTATAACATCGTTAAAAATGTTGGTTAGACAAAACATTTTCTCTAAACCAAAATATTACTAGTTTCTATTTATTACGAACGTGGAAATTTGTAATTTTTATGAACATAAAACTAAAAACGAATTTTTCTTCATATTGTCATATGATATTAACAGAAATCTTCATCTAACTCAAGATGTAAAAAATAAGTATAGTAACAATTATAGTGTAGAATAAAAAAATAAAAAACTGCAAAAATCTATTTACTCGTATATTAACCAATTATTAATAAAGAGAATATCATGATAACATGTAGATCACATAAAATTAGTCATGTATTATAATAATTGTACTAGGTACTTTATTAAAGTATTACTGATTTAATATAAAAAATGTATTTGATAATTTTGAATTAAGTTAAAATAATAACTATAAATATATCTTACTTTATGTTTGGTTGGCGTATGCGTTGTGGTAATTTACGCAGTAAATGCGTGGTGTTTGTTCGAGTATATACACATTCTTGTACAAAGCAGGTGTGGTGTGGGTGTATATAGAAGGGAGTTGTGTGGTGTTAAGCACAGTGGAGGTATTAAATACTCCTCATTGCACATTGAGCCCTTTGTTACGCCCAAGTACCACTGGAAAAGGATGTTTTTTCAGTTCAGTGAAGAGAAATTTACTAAAGAGATGCCAATGGATTGAGAGCTAACGTAATGTAATATATAATGTGTAGGCAGTAAGAAGTGGCAAACTGACGAATTGAGTTTGTAGTAGGTTGTTTGTTTAGTAAAAAGATATTTGACTAGAGTAGAGTTGCCAGTGGCCTAACTTGGAGGGTTGAAACGGCATTGAGCATGGCTGTTTCTTTGGATAGTATCTAGTCCCTGCAAACAGCCCTAATTGCCTAGTCACTGGTGGGAGAGGAGGTTCGGAAGTCACCCTCATTCTGGCAGTCCCTATGTTTTATTTCAGTAAAATCTTCATATCCCTAAATTTAATGGTAAATTACAAGTTTTTACGATTGTCAATTTTGGTCAAATTTCAACGATTACAAATATTGTATTATTATATTATAGAAATTCACCTTGAGAGTAAAGCTATTTTTATTTTAGATCTCAAAAAGTATCTTCAAAAAGTTTTGTCGTTTGCTTTGTTTATGGGGCTGACCCCTTGTTAATTCATCACATTTAGGTTTGGCACAATAATATAAGGCTGACAATTAATTACTTACAAGAGGATTTTAAGGTTTAAAAATTACGATCTGTGTCACAAAGTGCCTTATGTATAACTCTCTATAGTTTGTAATATTGTACTTATAGTTTGTTTAAATTATACATTTTTTAGTCTTAGAATTGTACTTTTAGCAGAAATAACTAGAAAACTAGTGCTGCAGGTCAGATATTGTGGGCAATGTTAAACATTTCTTTTTCTAATCATATATATTCAACCACATTATTACTGAAGTCATGTGTTGTGAAAATCAATATTTTAGTCTGCTGATTATCAAGTCGAACGAAAATAACAACAACCAATGTGTAAATTTATCTTTTACATACTTTTACTTAATAACTTTAAAACAAACATTAAATTGTATTATCGGGGAGCATTTTTTCATTCATTCAATCACCTGAATTCTTACAAATAAAATTAAAAAAGTATTAAATTATTAAGTGATTTTAAGTGCACTGATCAAAATAATTCCCACGTAGTGATAAATAATGATTGTTTTGCCAGTAGTTCACTTCGTAAACATGCTTTCCCATTGACAATTGTACATGTTTTAAAAAAGCATGTACAATTGTCAATGGACACCTCAATTGTTGCTATAAAAAGTGTGTGATAATATAACTAGTATTCACGTAATAAGTAATAATACAAATTAAAGTCATGTTCCTCCTCAGATTTGACAGAATAATTTATGGATAAACTGCTAATAGTGTAAAACAAAGCATTTTATATCTCACTGATAAATAATTGCATACAATTATGGCAGTTTGATTTTTAATTGAAGTCTACTATAATGGTCAGTATTAACAAGAAATCAAACATTAATAAAAATAGGTAGAGAATTTTAACAAACAACCCTATGATTAGCTTCCATTTATTGAATGACTGCATGCACTGACTTCAACCCTCCAATCTTCAGATTATACGATGGTTACAAAAGATAAACGATGCTTTAATTGTTAATTTCATAATGAATAGCTTTTTATTGACAAAATGTTTATTTCAGCATTGAATATAATTACAATTCACCTCATTGAAATTTTCTCATTACCACACCAAATTGAAGTATTACAAAATTTTAATTAAAATATATTTGTATTGGTAAATAATAATGTTTATTTATATGGTATCCAATTATTAAGGTTAGTAAAGGTCATTAAAAGAATTAAGTTAAAATCTACATAACTAAATAATTAATTCATTCAAAATATTCTATTTGTTTAAGGATACATTTTAACAAGAGTTGTTTAAATTAAATTTAAAATATAATCTAAAGTGATATAACAATCCAAAAATATAAAATTTATTTAGAATATAAATATTGATTAAAAATCAAAAACTACCCTGCACGTGTTGATTTTGCTGATAGATTATGAAATATGGATAATTATATAACTCCCGTAAACCCTTTTCAATTTTCATATCGTCTGCGATTCATAATAACTGCTAATAATTAAGGAAAACGGAATTTAACAGCACCAAAGTGGTTTGCAGTATTGCGAGTTCATTGAGTTCGGTGAAATTGTTATTTTTAGTGTTGTTTATTATTGTTGACTTTTAATCTTAAATTTAATTAAACTCTGTTTTGGTTGTTTTAAAAGGAATTTTAATTTGCAAAAAAGATTTACAAACGTTGACATTCTGATACACTTATATTCTATTTTTTGTTGTTTTAAGACGTTGATAGGTCATTAAAGAATAATATTACACACCACTCAGCTTTTTCCATTGTTGTACATCATTTTTAAATGCCCTTCCTTCAGATCCTCTTAAAACTTTAGAGATGGTAGATAAAGTGTGCCTAGCCCCAGGTTTATATGGAGGATTCAACATATGTACTTGATGTGACTTTAAAATGAATTATATTCAAAAGTTAATATTTGATATAATCCTTGAAATAACACATAGAGATAGACTTTCTGTTTGCTGTTTATTCTACTTACAACCAAGTGTTTCCCTGCTTATTTAATCCAAAACATACGTAATTACTCTGAATGTTTTGCTACTGAAAAGGCCCTTAAAAAATATAACTTCGAAACATATTTAAAAAATGAAGAAGTGGCATTTATTGACGTGTAATTAAAAGAGTCAAAAAATAACTATGAATATAATTAAAAGTCTCAAAATTAAAAAAAGAAACCCAGTATTTACTTAAATAAAAACATTTTACGAGGCCTAAATATTTGTTAAATTTATATTTGTAAAGATAATATACATTATTACAGTTATTTGAGTAGATATTAGAATATTAAAAAATAATTGATCAAGATTAAATCAAGTGAAATCATAAAACTTAGCCTAGGTGTCGTGATGAATGACTGTCATTTTTAGTAAGAATGAAACAGGTGACTTGTTATCTTGAAGTCGGCTACCCCTCTTCGTGTTTAATAATTATTATTATACACAGTAGACTCTTTTTTTTAGATGAATCATAAAAATAAATGCTAAGTGTGGAACCAAAATCTTTTCATTTATTTAAAACATATTAAACGTATATTTCATAAGGGAATGTAGCTGTAATATAACAACTGTTAAATGAAAAGAAAAATAATTTGCAGTAAATTTTACGGTAGAAAACCCTTCTACCGTAAATAAATACAATAAAAACAAAATCGATTAAATGGATTGGTGGGATAACAAATAAAAAGAGAAAAAGTTCCAACAAAACCTGACATTGAAAACAGAAACATTTTCAAACAAAAATGTTTTATTGGAAAGTGTAATGACACAAGAAGAGGAAAATAAACAACTTGGTCTAATAGAATGAAGAAAGCCTCATTGTATAAGCACGAAACAAGTTGGGCACAAAGAAAGCTAACTCATCAAAACAACACTGAAAAAACTTTGAGTCACTCAAGTGTGCCTAAAACATGTTTAAAGGATTTTAAACCACAAAAACCCTAACCACAAAATCAATCATTAATATTATTTGTACCACCTTTAAGGAAGGTGATTCCTACAGCATTCAAAATTACGAGACCATCTCAATATTACCAAAAATTAGAAACGTTCTAAGAGAAACGTGGTATCCTTACAAAATTCCAATTTGGTGTTAAGAAGGGGATGTCAACAAGTGATGTGGTGATAGGTTAGGGAAAATGATTGTGCAAGGGTTGGAGGGTTGAAGAGATTCACTGAGTGTGTTACTAGATCGTTCCGAAGAGTTTGATTGCGTTGACTACTCTATTCTACTTCAGAAGCTACCGTGGGATCCGAGGAGTACCACTTTAGGGATAGAATCATATCTTATAACAAGAGAACACAAATTGTCTAAATTTCCTAAATACGATCTGGATGTAGACGTCCAAGGTATGGAATGCCTCAGGGATCAATACCTAGCCCTATCATATTTCTGATATACGTTAATGAAATTGCTGACTATACGACTCTTTGCTTTAACGAAATTATAAATCAAGAACCAAAAATTCGTACATTCATGGAGTTTAACAAATGTACTTAAACTCCATGAATGTACGAATTTCAACTCGACAAATGTACATGTCAAGAACTCGACGTTAACATAATTTTCAACCAAGTCCAATGTCATAAGCTTTTGTTTACAGTCATCAAATTCCTTAAGAAGTCTGACAGTCGTAATAGATGAGACTGAAATTAAAGAGTTAATTTCAATTAAATTCCTTGCAATATACCTCGACCAAGGTTTGACTTAGAATATCCACATCGAAAATCTCTGTAAAAAACTTTCATTCAGCACTTATATTTGAGAAACTCGGCCAAATGTTGGCCGAACCAGATACTAAAAACAGCTTACTGTGGTTTGATTTATATGGTGAGGCTCATATTTCATATGGCGTGGCTTTGTGGGGAGCCCACGCATAACCCCCCACTCTAACCCAAACATAACCAGGAAATTTAGAATTCAAAAAAGGACAGTCAGAATAGTTGCCAAATTACATTTCAGAGTGTCCTGCAGGCCATAGTTAAAAAAGTGTAATCTGCTCACGTTGCATTGCCCCTATATTTTTAGAGGCAGCAACATATTGTATGTTAAAGACTGCTCCTACAAAAGCCAGAGATCAAACGTGAAGCCAAAATATTTACCGAACTGTACGTCATTTACCGAACGGTAGTATGGAACATTAGCCCCAACAGGTCGTATAGGTAAGGCACACAGACTACCAGAATGTATTACAAATGCTACAACGCCCAAGGCGTTTAAGAACCGTCTTAAAAATGTTTGACCCAACTAGCATAGACAAGTTTTTTTTTTTTTATTCAGAAGCCACTGAACTTAAAATAATTGACACCGGATGAATTTGAGGAGGAATATTATGTGAATGAATGAGAATCTGTATGATTAATTGAAATTATATGTTTGAAAGGGCAGAATGTAATGGAAAGGATGGCTAATTTAATTTGTTTTTAATCGCGACGATTGTGATGTTGTGAATGGTGATCTATGCAATGAAAACATTATTATTATTAAGTCTTAGATTTAAATTTAGCATACATAATAGTTTTTAATTCTCTTACAATGAGCTACAGTGATTTTTGAATTTTATTTCATGGTATAGGGACGAAATGGTTTCAGTAAAAGATCTTTAATTTACTTAGGCGTCAAATACTGTAGATGGTATATCCTTTTTATTAAAAAATTAAAGAGGACAAATACAATACAAGTGAGCGTCACACAACAAAATTGTATTACAGTACGAGATCACAATGTACAAGAACATGTTCAAATTTCGGAAACTACTTTAACATTTCTCAGACCAGAGGGTTTCACAAGGAAATCTTATGAATATATAAACTGACAGACAACTATAAATTTAGTAATATTAGATGAAAAAACTTATTTTTTTTACTTATGAATTGAATATTAAATTTATCTTAATGAAATAAAAGCTCCACTACGAAAAAACATTTTATGACCTGATATCGTAAAAGGGAAGTTATAACCTATATAATAATAATAATAAATGTTTATTTTCTCAATTAATATACATAAATAAATAACAACTCATTTCAACAATAACATTAATACATAATTATGTATTCCTATAATGCACAGGTCTGATCTACATAAATGAAATAATTAAGTAAATGAGTAAAAGACTTAAAATTAATTGAGAAAATAGGGAACCTTCAAGGCTTGGCCCGTTTGAAGGCATACATTCATAGTTGCTGTCACAGCTACCTTCATTACCAAAATATTACAATTAAATAATAAAACTAAAATTATTAGCGATTCTCCCTACAAATAAACTCATATATATAAAAATATTAATATATTCAAGCTACTATATAAAAATCAAGTAAATAATTTAAAGCCCAAAGTAAATAATTATCAGAAACAAAAAATCCCATCACATGAAATATGCTTACATGCACATATACAAATAAAGGTCTACAGATAAAACTATAAAAACACTCACACACACACACACACACACTCACTCACACACATGTACATACACACACACATACATACAAATATTATACTAAATATAACTGTAGACATTCTAAAAAATTTCTATGATTTATATTTCATGTTAAAAATTATCAAGAGGAATATAGAAAACCAATTAATATATGAAAATTGAAAGGGATCAAACATCAAATAACCGCTGTAATTAAAAATTCTGGTTAATATTTTTATTTATTAATGGCTTAGAAATAATGAACGGCTAAATTTTAACGACCTGTCTAAGATATATGTGCTTATTAAAAAAATTATTTGATTATGTGGACGTTTAAATATTGTTACAGAGAAGGCAAAAACTACAAAAGTTTTAAATCTAATTATTCTGATTACCCAATTATGGTAAAGTATGATAGCCATTTATTTTTCAGTGATTTTCCTTTACAAATGGTAAAGAAGTAAATTAACGAAGTTTTTAACTTTTAATCATGAACCATTCTTCTCTGAAAAGAAACTTCTTCAAGTTTCTAAGGGGACGGTTTGTTTTTCATCAGAATGTAAAACTACTTAAAAACAGCTCGAGTTTTGAAGTAAAGTTATGAAAGGGATCACGTTTTTAATGAAAAGAAATATTTGAGGTTGATTTTGAGTGAATGGTAAACTATATAAAAATTTTTTCGTGCAAAATTTGTGTTTTACAAAACAAAGTAAAACCTCAGAGATAGTCATTAATTGAACAAATATTCAATTCAATTTTATTATAAATGTGGTATTTAATAGTTAGTTCATATAACACCTATGTTTTAAGGTTGACTCAGTACGTTATAATAACAAGAGTTACCTAATAAATTCTTAAAACTACTCTGTTGCGTTAGTGTTACTTTCTATAATAAACATTTATTAAACAGCTATCTGAACATCTTGTTTGTAATCAAACGGTTCTAATGTCCTAAGCTTACAAATTAAATTAACATTTGTTGTAGGTAAAAATGTATACAATATTATTGTTTTGAAAATGTATTCATGAACTCTTTTCCATTAACTTATTATTGATCTTAATTAAAACCTATCGTCATTTTAAAGTAATAAAACTACACAAATTAAGTATATCATACAACATTTCCAATGTTTTGTTATTTTATAATGCTTTTTTATCTATCTACTGTTAACAAGTATTTAAGTTTTTCAATTTTCTACGGTTCATAGTATTTTTTGTTCTAAAATATTACAATGATACAATTTATCTTTTCGAATAGGTATAGTTAAATAACTTATTTTATTTTTACTTTATGTAAACTATTCTTACTATGTGCTGTTAAATTATTGAACATCAATTAGTAAATGTAAATTCATAGTTATGCTTAAAAATAACGTTACAGTAAAAGAATATAAGACTCTTACAGAAGCAATGGCCATTAACTCACTATTATACTGAACGTGACAATTACCTCTGGAAACTATTACGCTCGCTAGGTTATACTTACGACGTGTTGATCTCTGTTAGTGAAGAATATTCATGATAGTTTGTGAGAACACATATATAACAGCCAGTTTTTCTGTTAATTGTTAGGAGATTTACTCTCATCAATCATGTTTTTTTCTTTAAGTTCTTACGGTACTTTATTCATTTTTATCAAGTCATGCAGTAACTCAAAATATTGCTAGATATGTTTGACGTATGGTATAGTGTAGTAATATATAAAAGATTGACAATTGGTCGGTAGCGTAGTTGGTTCAATCCCAGATTCATGTGCTAAAGGTTCTCAGTTCGATCCCAATCAGAATCATAATACATATTGAGAAGGATCAGCTGATAA
Organism: Stictocephala bisonia; assembly: GCA_035578905.1. Lineage (NCBI taxonomy): Eukaryota > Metazoa > Arthropoda > Insecta > Hemiptera > Membracidae > Stictocephala > Stictocephala bisonia. The sequence goes on from JAQJVL010001321.1 coordinate 189,836, forward strand.
CCACCGGCTGTTTATTTGTCATTGGGCTATTAATTAATGACACTTTCTAAGGAATAGTCGGCCTTAGTTTGTAATTATGACTACATTCGCTCATCTACACTCATCACACTCATTCGAAATCCATATTCGCCCATATCTTGACGATCGGCGTCTTATGAATAAATAAAAATAAAAATAAAAAATAAATGACTATTTTTAATTTTAAAATTAATATATTGTAGCTTTAACAAAGCTAAAAACAAGGTCTTCAACTAATCTCACATTGTTTTTATAGTGATTGAAAAAAAAATAAAAACACGAAAGAGAGTCTTACAAAAAAACGTATAAAATAGTGGTCTGAAACGTTTATAGACAACTTTTGGCTACAGACCATCATTTTGGAACGTTATAATTGTTAATATTTAATTGTTCTTACGTAGAATCTAGAGTGTTAATAATGTTACCCAATTACCTAAGGCTGTTAAGTGTAATTAGTTGTAGAAAGGGTGGATGTTAAGAGTTACGGTGCTAAAGATCTGTAATGATACTGAACACTTCAAGTAAGCCTATAAAGGGAAGCACATTGTAATTTGAGGAAGTTATAAACTCAGTGTCTGAAGTTGTCTAACAATGTCCAATTCTGCTTTTGTTAGTGAAAATTGTTTGAATTATTACAACGACGTTTAAACTTGTCATTTATACAATTTTTATTGGTGCTTAACTTTTTTTTAATCCAAAGCTAAAGAGGTATATTGCAATTGTAATGTTATGGTAAAGAGTGGATTTATATTAATTCTCTAGGTATTTTAACCAGAATAATTATAAGTGAAGTTGAGAGTTGATATTGGTCACTTAATATGTTCAAATTATTAAATTTACAATAAAACCAATATATTTTAATTTTTAACTAGGCCTTTCACCAGCAAAGCTGGCAGCATCAGGCAACACAACTCTATTTGTAAACAAACAAGACAATAATTAGTTCTGAAAACAGATGTAAATAATTTAAAGAATATAAGTATAAATATATTGTAAATAATTTATAGTGTGTATATATATTAGAGTGTATAATTTTTATTAAAATAAGTTGATAATAAACAAGAATTTTGAATAGGTCCATTTTCATTGTTCATTAAAGATGAATTACTTTTGTTTATAAAATATGTTTCCCAGGCATTTAAGTATTTAGAAGATAAAACTGATTTGAATATTTTTGAATTTTCTTTGCTAATATTGTGATCTGTTGTCAAACAATGTCTAGCAACTGCTGACTTTTCTTCTCTGTTAAATTTAATGTGTGAAAAATGTTCTTTGAATCTTATTTTTAAATTTCTTTTGGTTTGTCCTATGTATTTTTCTTCGCAGTTATCACAGTTAATTTCATAGATTCCTGATATATTTTCATTTTTAATTTTGTCTTTAGGGTTATTCAGTTTTTTTTTTAATTTATTTGTAGTTTTGAATGTAGGTTTGATACTTGAATTTTTTTTTTCTATTTTATATTTACAATATATTTATACTTATATTCTTTAAATTATTTACATCTGTTTTCAGAACTTATTATTGTCTTGTTTGTTTACAAATAAAGTTGTGTTGCCTGATGATGGAAAAGCAACTTTGCTGGCGAAAAGCCTAGTTAAAAATTTAAAATATACTGGTTTTATTATAAATTTAATAATTTGAACAGAATAATTATTATTTTGCAAATCAACAGTTTTAAAAACAATATTTAAATTAGGTGACATCCCCTATAAGATAAATAAAACACAACACTTGTTATCCTATTAGTGGGAGGAACGTATTGTACTACAATCGAAAATATAAAAAAATAAGTTTCTATAACTCATTTTTTTTTTAAACAACGTAAAGTAACAAAACAAAGGTTACAAAAGGGTTAATATGGAATATTTACACCAGTGGCTATAAAACCTCGTTTTACAAAGAGATCCAATCTGATCTTCAGCACTTTTCGTAATTAAGTTTTTTTTATTAAACACCAAGACTTTTAATCTTATTTCCGACTGCAGGGTCCCTTAAAATTCAAAATAAGAGGACGGTAGTAAGTATTTATAATGGTACAAAAATTACACCTCAGTGATTATATATTTACCGCTATATTTATCTAAACAAAATTAAAATGACTTAATACAAATGTATTACAGTTAAAGTACAATATGTTCAAATATTATGAATATTAATTTAAGTAAACCATAATAACCATTCTCAGACCAAAAAAAACTCTCCCAAACGAATAGTTTTAAATACATTCTGTCCAAGAATAATAAACGTGGTTACTTAAAAAAATTTAGCAGCGTTAGTTTGTAAATAATGTCCTAATGTTCTCATAAGATTATATGACAATAACTGTAATGTATTTATTCCGGACGTGATAAAGTAATCAATTAAAACAATACAAATACTTGTTATTGCCCTTGTCACATGTGTTATTGCCCTTGTCATATGTGTTATTGCCCTTGTCATATGTGTTATTGCCCTTGTCATATGTGTTATTGCCCTTGTCATATGTGTTATTGCCCTTGTCATATGTGTTATTGCCCTTGTCATATGTGTTATTTCCCTTGTCATATGTGTTATTGCCCTTGTCATATATGTTATTGCCCTTGTCATATGGGTTATTGCCGTTGTCATATGTGTTATTGCCCTTGTCATATGTGTTATTGCCCTTGTCATATGTGTTTTGTTGCCCTAATGTGTGATACTTGCATTACGTTTTTAAGCTATACTGTTATAGAGAAATAACGAGAAATACTCTTCATATTGTTTGTTAATTATATGGTAATTAATATTAATTTGTATACCTTAAATAGATACCTAATTGAAATACTTGTTGATGGGAATTTTTTATAAATTATTCTAGAGAGATTTTTAGTATTAAATCTTATTTTAAACCTCAGATACAGTTGCAATTTCAAGATTTCTAGCGTTTTCATTATTCCTATACGCACATTATCCGAATACAACATAGGAGTAATTTTCTCTCAGTCGTTAAATAAATTAATACAACCAATAATAACATAAAATAATGTTTTTATCATTTTCTAGCAATGTCTCGTTTGTTATTATCATTACTTAGCCTTGTAATCCGTATATGTACAATATTGATTGTCCTCTATACCTTAAATCGGAAAGTCTAAAATTAAAACTGTTGAGTCCCAAAGTTAGCTATTGTTTGGTATTTCGTTAAGTAAAGTTCACACATGTGACAGTCCAAAGTAATCCAACAGAATATTATTTTGTATGTTGTTTTATGTTTGAACAGTATTATTTTTGAACATGCCTATTTGTATAGATTTGATTGGCCATAGTTATGGCCTGGATAAAAAATATATAAGTTCAGCTGTCTAACATTTAACAATAAATGTTTCTATGCAAAAAATAACCAACCAATTACTTTTCGATCAATACAGTACACGTTGAAGTTCTTAAACATTATTAAAATATAGTGTAATAGGTACCTTAAGTACAGATAGGTAAATAAATGTACCATAAAGACGCAGTGGTTCATATGTCATCCCCGCTAAGTTTACCGGGATCATTACGATGATCTGGGGACACATTTTATCATTATTTACACCTATGGAATTTGTTAATTTCTCTAATGTGCTACACATCATGTTTATGTATTATGAATAAACATGGTAAATGACTTATGCTCACAAAAAAACACATTGTTACTGAACATTTATATAAATAAGATTCTAATTTTTGGATTAAAGTATTTACTTTATTACAACTAATTCTAAGGGGCTACAAATTACCCCTATACTCCATGGACCTCACTAGCCAGTTGAAGTATACAGTAACAGCCTAGAGGCATTGTTATGTAACACCTGAGATAGACACAAACAGGTTGTGATTTTAGTTAAACAGCAAAGAATCATATGCTGGGTTCAGATTTCTTACAATCTATAATAATCGTATTCCAACAAATTTATATTTTTAAGCCAGTTTGCATTACTAGCACATTTACCCACAGGGCCATATCTCATAATTACATGTTTTAAATACTTTTTATAACTGCAATATTTCTCTTAGAATTATTAATTATATAGTGAAAACTTTCATTGATTTTATCATTGATTTTATCATGAACATGATCGTTTACTGTCCCCATAGGTCGATAAACTTATATTGTATTACTTTGAATATAACTACTCGATTACTCATATCCTATTAAATATCAAGTGTAACATAAAACTAGATACAGTAAATGTTCAATTCACTATCGGAAAGGCTATTAGGTTCAGTGATACCAAACTAAGCAACAAAATATATTTTGTTATGAACATATTATACCAAATGTGAGTAAATTAAACAAAGAAACCCTTACCTCCGGAATAACCATTTACTTTAAATATCCTATTCTGTACTTTTTTGGTTGTTTTACACTATCGTATGATTAAAAAATAAAAAAAAAACTTAATTTTATTACTTCGTCAATAGCACTGTATAGCTTATCAACAAAGGCTTCTAATAACTGTTCTATACCTTAGGAACATTTCATCTACTCTAAGTGAAAACAAGAGCGTGTTTATAATGATGAAGTTCATTGTTAGGCCCATCATGAATATTCAAGCAATTAATTCCGTGATTAACTCAGACTCAATTAGCTATCGCTGTTGGTAAATGTTTTAACAGGACTTTGTATGCGTGACTTGTTTGATAAACAGACAAGACTTGATCTTAAATTATACACTTCTACCAAGCGGGGGTGTTTTGTTGTTTAGGATAGTGAATTGTTACAAACGCCTTCAACACTAGTCTGATAAACATTTAATTCCTAATTAGTTTTATTTAAGCAATTTATATCTTGTTACATTTTATTTTTAATGAATTTTTAAATAAACATATTTATCTTCTTTTGTTGTTCACATCAGCAGGCTATAAATGGCCTATTTTCAGATGTAGATCTATGTCGTATTAGCGGAATTTTTTTTAATTTGCCACTTTATTAAAAAAGTTAGTATTTGTTATGTAATATTTATTATACTGCATATACATACTTAATAGTATTGTAACTAATCCCTAGATTCATAGATGTCCAGATCCTTACAGGCTTCGTCTAGGGTGGGATCAAGTTGTAAGACGGCTTAGGTGTTGTAGTGGTTGACTCAAAGAGGGTTTAGTTAGGACTGTCCAGTTTACAATGTAATCTTCTGTTACTAATTTATCTTCAAGGACTAATAATAAAGTATACAGTTTATGATTAATACTTTTGTGTGATATTCTGTAAAAATAATTGAAAGGTTTTTGTTTAAAAATATTATGAGACAAAAATATACAAAAGTTTAATAACTTGGAAGCACATAACAGACATTTCAAGTCCAAAAATACGAACTCTATATTTCCTTTTCATTATTTCCTATTTATTAAAAGTATTCATAAAAAACTAGACTATAGAGTATAGATTATAAATCACTTAACTCAGCTGAATTTCTTGTTAAATTCATGATTAAAAAGAGTTTCTTACTATTTAATAATAGACTTCTGAATAACTTTTGAATGTTTGGTGTTAAATTTAAATATTTCAAAATTATATGATGTTCTTTAAATTGTTTACTATTCAACACTTAACGATCCTATATACAGGATTAATAGAAACTTAATTGACTTCAAATTAACATGGAAACATGGACAATTGTTTTGAGAATGGTTCTAAGTGTTTCAGATTATTATATTTTTAAATGAAGCTCTTAAATACTCATTTTATTTTCCTTTAATTAAAAAATATAAAATAGTAAAATTTAATTATTATAATGGTGATAAAGTAGCAGTTTCAACTTAAGGCCTTCATTTTAAATTTATTATCAGTAGTTTGAACCGATTTAAAGATTATTTTTCTACAATTGAAAACCCGTAAAGGCCATGAAATATCATCAATATCTCTGTTTTTACTAATACCATAGAGATGTATTTTCTTTTTCTCGTCACAAAAAAAATATATATATTTGATAATGTAAATCGATATACATTCTTTGTTATCTAACATAATCTTACAATGCATATATAGTTTTTATTTAATATTTATTTATAAAATACATTAGTGAAGAGACATTAAACTAGCTTGGTATAAGTCAATGTAATATGTAAGCTTAAACTGTATGGAAAAAAACAATATTTACCACTTTGTAATTATTGGAAGACGTTTTATAGGATAAAGCACGGATTATATTTACATCGAGAGTACGTATCACCCCCTAGAGGGTTGTGGTATTGAAATATGGAAGCGGCGATGTGTGGTGGCCCGGGAAAAGGGAACAAAGGCCGCGGTCTGTAAAGCCACATTGAGCAGAAAGGGGTCCCCAGACCCTCGTAATAGCACGGCCTACCTGAATGACAAATGTTGCACCATCCAGTATTACAGTACATTATTTGAATATTTCCATATATAAACTGCAAACAAACGTTTCGAAGTGTTCTTAAAATGTCTGAAAAATTTCTTTCAGTAAGTAAGCGTATTTTTCTTGTTTATGTAGCTGTTTCAAATTCATATATATAATGATATTGATATATGGAGATGTGATAGGAATGTAATTATTAAATTGTTGTTGCCTTCATTTAAGAAACTTGGAATACTAACTTGTAACTTTAATGAACATTTTGAGCTTTGTTGTGTGCAAAATCTGATTTGTAAATATTTCCAGGGACAACGTTTGCATGATCACTTTTCTATACAACATAATTTTAAGCGCTAGTCAATGTAATATTCATATAACCTTAATATCTACTTTTTAGTTAGCTTAAGACGTATAATCTACCACCATATTACATGAAACGTTTGGATGTAAACAATTTTGAAGTTAATTTAAAATCTTTACTCCTATAGTTAAGTATATGTAATATTGTTGAGTTGGAAAATCGTTTCAGGTCTCAAAATCATAGATTCTAAATATTCTAGGTATCAAAACGTAACTGCATTTATTTTGTTGTTAAAAACTATAACTTATATTGCGACGTTGAAATGCATTATGAAAATGCATGGGTCAACCTAGGCTCATTGTCCTTACATCTCAAATCGCTTTGTCACTATTTATAAAAAGTAAGCTTTGAAATGTAATGCAAAAAAATATTGATTTTATGATATTTAATTTCAGTTTATTTAATTCATTTCCAAATTATTACAAAGTAAAATGTGACTTCATATAAAATTTTATGAATAGTTAAAAATAAATGTTGAATTAATCCGTGTTGCCTAGTGATGTTAACATTGCCACAGATAGGGCTCTCAAAGAGCTTCATTTATTCGTGTACATAATTAATTTTAACTTAACTATTCTAACTTAACTTTGTACGAAAGACAAGTATTAAGTTCATATTTAGCACCATATAAACTAGAGATGGTTTTACATCCTCAGAAAAATTTAATTCAAAACTAAACTGATCCAACCACTTTGGTTATGTAATTTCTTCAGTATGGTAAATTCATGTTTACAGTACTTATATGTAAACATAATTACTTAATGTTTGCCGAACCCAGTAACCATTAATATAACACTCCCTTACAGTACCAAAACACTTCTTCATTTTTTTAAAAAGCACAATTCTTATTTGCCCTGTTCAACTCCCTTCCACTTCCGTTGCAAGACGAAACTGATCACTTGAAGTTCAGGAAACAACTAAAGAACCTGCTGTTTGACCTCTGTTGCTACAGTGTCTGGGAATTCCGGGCTGGCCACCCCTGTTAGTAATATGAATACTTATCAGTTATGTAAATATTTATTAAAAATGTTTTTATTAGTTTACCATTTTGAGAAGATAGATTCAATGTTCATTTTAGGTTCTATATTAGTTTATCGTAAGTTATCTTATTGAAATGAACACTAATTGTATTAAGAATTATGACTAGCTAATTTATGTACTTATTTCAACTAATCTGAATATGGAATTTGAATGTACTGATAACATTTAAATGTATACAGAGATATACAGTTTTTGATAAAATGTTTACCTATTTAACGTGATATAATTTTCAAATGTAGCCTTTTTAGCTATAAATAAAATATTAATAATGTACAAATATTAGTTAACTGATAGTTTGTTCATTATCATGTTTTTGAAACAAATGTCTCCTATTTCAAACAAATTTCTTAAAACAAATACTGACTATATGAGATGTATTTGTAAATTATTTAATTTACCAAAAATTATTACAAAGTAAAATTCCTTAATTACAGCTCTTTTTTATGAAAGTAACACGTAAGTTAAGAATTCGTAACGAGAAGTAATCATTAGTAAATAAATGTTTAACGGTTTTACTAAAATACCTACAAAATTAATATTGTGCATGTTATGTCATGTTAGAGCACAGAAATTCCTGTTGAATAACATGTTCTGGTTGCTTGGTATTACTAATAAACGCTTCTACCCCAATTCTACGAAAGACGATATATTAACAACCCTTATATGCAACATAACGTTCCAGGCTTCATACCAAGAATACCACTGTTTAGTGTATCTAATAACTTAGTTTATTATAATCCCTCCAACGTAACTTTAATATCAACGTACTCTTATTTATGAAATATCTTACAGATACTTGACTATATATTATTAACTCTCTTCTGGCTTTTTACGTTTGAAATTAAGAATGACAAAGCAAAATTTTATTACGAGAATTATTGAAATCTTTCCCTCTATATTATATTTATTACCTAACAGTTAACTTGGATTTATTTAAATGATGTATTAGAAAAACCACGTATTGTCGATATTATTACAGTGGTATTATTTAATTGATTTGTATTAGCCTGTCATAAACATACGTTCGTCACTATAAACGTAGCGTGAAGCTATAGTTATTGTAATTACAAGACATAATTGTTCGTAGACGTGTTGATATACAAGGTATAGTAAACGTCAATTTTAGTTTCATAGATACTATCAGACAATAAAGTGATAAAGATAAGTGGTTTCGAACGAAATACTGTGCCATTTTTGGAGTGAAAGAAAGTATTGGATCTGACACGCTGTATTTTTTCTTTAAGCTATGACCTTTTTGAACTGAAGATAATATCTATAATTTTCAGTAAACTGTATATAATTTTTTTTCAGTACCACTGAGAACATGTGGGTGGATGAATACTTATATGCGTGGGTGGGTTGGTTTAGTATTTAGTGGGGTTAGTATGGGCTCGTCGCATTCATCTCCTACTCACCCATTGTATTTGTGACACATTTAATTGTACTTCCATGTAAAGTCAAGAACCAAGTTTTGGAGTGGTGAATTTCATTATATACTGAAACCACTCCAAGTAATTGCTGTTCAGCTGACGAGATTGGGTTAACGGCGTGTTTTGAATTAATTATGAAGCACTGTAACACTGTTGAATCGTGCAGAACACTGTGCTGCTTTCGTTCGTGCTTAAGTGACTATAATCAAGAAAAATTTATTTATGTTGAAAAAATAACTCTTGGTGTTCCAATAGTTCATTATTTACATTGTTTAGACACTGAGCTGTATTCAATCTTAAGTATTCTAAAACTAACGTCCTATGTTTTTGAATTTTAAGAAGCTTTTCATATTAAATATAAGTATAGTAAACATGTTATGTGGTAAAAATGATACGCTACCTGTAGAATGTTTGTAAAACTTTACTTGCCAATTTAAATCGATCTGTAAGCCTGTGCGTGAACTTAATTCATCGAGTGAATTACCGACCGTAGAAATGTTAATCTTTGACCTTGCCATCTACACAGTCTTAATCCTAAGCCACTGAGCTACCACACCGACCAGTTAAGAAGTAAAAACTACTATATATGCTTCTTGTACTGAGTCATAGTGTTTAAGCCAATAATGTTTCTTATAAATAATAATTTAATACACTTTTCAACTATTTGATTTGATTTTCAATACGTATTATAAGTTAAGTTGTGTTATAATATTATTCCACTTACAAGTACCTACTAAATAGTCGATCGCTTTCTGTTCTTGGTTAGTCATTAAACAGAATATTGGTCGGATATGAAGTGATACTGAAAATACGACAGGTATCGACTTTACGATTAACCGTTTAAAGTTGAGTTAGCAATCGTAATTCCTTTAACACAGACACTACATAGCATACACACACAACTACCTGACTGAATAGGTTGAAGTAGCCATCAGTGAACACAAATTATAGCTTATAAATACAATGACTTAAAATACATAAATAAACATTAGTAAGAACTACTTGTGTCTTTATATATTTACCTCAAATTAACCATTTATTTACGGAGGCTGAGCAGTCTAAGTCATCAGGACTTTATGTCTGATTTAACATTTAGTGCAGTTCCATGACCTAAACAGAAACGTTCTAACAGTAATTTTCACTTTGTACTTTACTTGCAAGAGTACTCCGCTTGAATGACTTCTCTACACAGATAAATTTTCTATTGAAATGGACAGTGTTAGGTTTTTTATTTATTTATTTATTTATTTTATTTATTTATTTATTACTTTAAAGTGAGTACAAAATCAAGGCCTTACCAAGTTACGCAAAACTTGTCGGTGGGTATTATTCTATAGTAAATAAGAAAGAAAAAACGTAGTACAAAAGAAAACATGTATATGCACTTATATATATTTTATAGTGTTATTTATTAGTAATTATTGGCGGTTTAGGGCCGGCACTATTTTAACGAAATAAAAAATGCAGCTTATAATATTACAAAACTGCATTACAATAGAGGTTATGAACACAATAACTGCATAATGTGGCTACACCAGATATGACTGATGAAAGTTTGTAGATACTTTTATCCTGTTTGCCAAAACATTCCTGCTCTCTACTATATGCCCTAATCCCTCAACAACACTTGGATCGGCAGTGGGTGAATTATAATGTTGTACTGTAAACAAACACAAGGTGATATAACCTTAGCGTGTTCTCTTACTGTAATTTAACAATTGAAAATACTATTTGAATTCTTAAACGAATATATGTTTAATTTGTAAAATTAATTGAATAGTGCAGTGTTTTTGATGTGTTAATGTCATATTTATTACTTGGTAGATTGTCCGTCTCTGGATCAATGTTTATCTAGGCTGTGTAATTATGGTAAATAGTCCCTTTCAGTGCATCTTTTCTTCCAAGAAAAACCCGTTAGAATAAATGATGAAATTACAAAAGAAACACAATAAATAATCTAAATTAACCAGTATTTGTGAAATTACATTACTCAGACAATATTGTAAGGTGATTTTGTTCTGTATTCAATTGGTGTGATAGTGAAGTGATTATGTGAATAGCAGGAAATAATGTATATGTCAGTGAGTTGTTCTGTTATTATGATTACAATGATAAATGCAGAGAAATAGAGAGAAAAAAATTATTTATATGGCCTAGTGAGTGTAAAAGAATCAGAGCTAGATCTACCAGAGCCTTCAACTTATTACTCAGGTACGTTAGTATAGGCTGTAATTACAGCAGTATTTCAATCATCGTTAGGCCTATTTATTCCTGTAATTAGCCACTGATAGATAGCTTTTTTAAAAGTATTGTAATTATTTAGGTTTTATATCTCATTAGACAACATATTATATAAATAAGGAACAACAAAGTTTGGTAACATTTCTCCATATACTGTTCTAGGGATAGGTGTAGCATATTTGACAACATTTCTAGAAGTACGTGGCCTTATAGTTCTTTTTTTTTAATTTATCCTTAGAATAAAACTCAAGTAGCATTAGAAACATATAAAGCCCTTTAGGAGAAAGTTCTCCTACAACACTGTATTGCTGATTATTATCTACTGTGACTAGACCTAATCTAATATCATTTTTATACAGAGTTTTCAAACATTTGTTTTGAAGATTAGTAATAATGTTAATATGAGTGTCTGCTGCAGTTCCCCATACTGTAATTTCATATCTCATAATAGACTCGAACAGAGATTTGTATACAGTATGTTTTACTGCTGTACTAAACTTGTTTACTAGCTTGTTCATCATGACAACACATGGTCTAAGTTTTTTATGAAGTTATGTATATGATCTTTCCAAGTCAGTTTTCTGTCTACAGTAAGTCCTTGGTATTTAACTTTATCTAGAATTCTTATGTCTTTGCATTGACACTGCTTAAGCCCATGCAGACATTCACAATCATGATGTTTAATGTTTATAGTTGTTTCAATTTTCATATTTTTAGGGAATATGTGCATGAGGCTAGTGTTATTGAAATGTATAACTAGACCTTTATCATGAGCCCATTTGGTAAAAATTCTAAAATCATTTTGTAATAATTGTTCTGCTATTTTTAAATCTTTATGTTCGGCCAGCAAAAGCACATCATCTGCATAAGCAAAAACATGGCAATTTAAATTTTTTTCTAATATTTAATTTAAGTATATAATGAACAAAACTGGTCCAATTTGGCTTCCTTGAGGCACTCCAAATTTGATATTTTTTCATTACTTATTGTGTTTAGAGCTTTCACCATAAACTTTCTATTTTCTAAATAGCTTTTGAACCAGTTTAAATAGGGACCCCTCGCCCCTATTTTGTATAAAGCAGACACTATATGGTTATGCTCTACAGTATCAAAAGCTTTTGAAAAATCAATGAAAAGGGATAGTCCATGAAATTTATTGTTCATTATATTATTAGCAGTGTAAGCAAAATTTTCCAAGGCCTTTACTGTGCTGCAATTTTTCCTAAAACCGTACTTTTTGCTACTCAGAATGTTATTTTCTGTCAGATATTTATTCAATGAATCTAACATATATTTTTCCATTATCTTTCCTATCGCAGCCAAAATTGCTATTGGGCGGTAGTTCTGAAATTCTTTCTTAGATTTATTTTTGTAAATAGGCCTTATCACAGAGGTTTTTAAGCAGTTTGGGAAAATACCTTGTGTAACTGACTGACTGACCCTGACTGACTGTAACTGATTAGTTGAGATAGTAGGCTGGAAATGTTACTTTCAACATTGTTGATATATTTTATCCTTATTAAGTCCAATCCTGGCGATTTATTTATATTCATTTTTTGTACTATTAACTTAATCTTTTCTGGTGTTGCCTTGGGTATATAGAAATTTTGTTTTAACAAGTTTGCTTCCCTGATTTCAATTTCATCATTATAGTTACAGCTATGTTTAAGGGCTTCAACTCCATTAACAAAGCAGTTAGCAAAACCATTCACAATTTCTTTTTTATCCATATACTGACCCCTAGCAATGGTTATTGTGCTGTCCACATTACTTTTCTGCCCCCTTCCTAGAAGATAGTTTATGTTTCTCCAGATCTTCCTAGAGTCTCGTCTGTTCTTTTCAAAAACATTTTTGTAATAAGCATTTTTCCTTAACTTTATAATGTTATTTATTCTATTTCTGTGCTTTTTATATAAATTTCTTTGTCTGTTGTTGGAGGCTATATACTCTTTCCACAGCCTAAACACTCTGTCTCTTTCTTTAATTAGGTTAATATTTCTGGGTGCATCCATTCCTGCAGTGGTGACTTGGAAACACCATTGCTATAGTAAGTTTTCCCCCGATCTAATATTATATCAGTTGAACTCTCCTCATAGATTGCTGCAAACTTACTAATTAGCCATTCAAATCATAAATTTACATAAAAGGTTAAAAATAAAATAATAAAATTTGCTTTTACTTTTAAAAAACATGGTGATTCTTTTAATTCAAATCATACAGAAACTAAAACTAACTATGAGTTAAAATTAAATATTATATATATATATATATATATATTGTAATTTTATCTCACAAAATAATATCTTCTTACAGATAATTAACAATTAAAGTACGAAATACTTGTTAGGACCTCACTCAATTTTGAGTATTTTAAGAATATATTTCCCACACATAAAGGCTGTGTAACACATTCTGTGGATGAAGCTTGTGTTGGGAATAGCCTCGCCTCCCTAAGGGAACGCCCTTGTCTGTATACAAATCGTTACATTTCCATGACTTGTGTTGCTCCACTGCATCGACAACTAGAGCAAACTAGTGCAAAACGGTTCGTTGTATGGAACCATTGGCTTAGTTTCAATTTAACAAAGACGGTTTAACGTTAAGAAAAAGCCAAAAATGGTATTTTATAGGCTATATTCAAAAGTTATTGTTTTTATGTATCACCGAAATCGAGCACCATAATATTTGTGCATTTTGTACTTGTATTGTAATATATTTGTGCATTTCGGTGTTATTAAGAATATTAATAATAAACTGATTCAAAATAAAACAAACTAGGTACCATACAATCAATAAATTACATATCTCACTATTGCACTGTAAGGATACAAAAAAATAAATAAAGTTACAGCATGAGAAGGTCTCATATCAATAATTTTTTTCTGTAATAAGACGTAATTATAAACTTTGATTTATAAACTAAAAAATCACAGAAGCCCCTATTTACGCATCTCTTTGATTATTCACTATTCAGGAAATGTATCTATAAGATCTCGTTATTCGTCATAAAAGTCATCATCCCATTTATTTAAATAGTAACTTTAGTCTATGTACACTCACTGTTTAAAATGATTTTATCTATTTATTATTATTTTCCTAAAATATTAATTGTTCAGTATCATTGTACATCGGTAATTTAATTTATAACCAAAATATATAATAATTATTTAGTAACTAATCGAATTATTATTACAGTAACTAATCGAACTAATAAACTCAATTTCTGCTGAGCTTTAAGTATCCTCATCTCACTCCTTTTAACAAACTTACATTCAGAGTGTACTATAATTTATTTAATTATAGTTATTTAATTTAATTTACATTAAGACATAATTTATGGTTAGTTAGTATCATAACTGAGTTCTAAAATGTTTAAATTAAAAATGAAAATGATAACAGAATATAAGAGAATACAATACCTTTCTAAAAACCTAATCAAGAAGGTTTAGATGAGAGAAAGAGTAATTAAGTTGGATATCTTTTGAAATAACGAATTAATTTGTATAATGTATAGCATGTACAGTGGGGCCTGCAAAGAGAGTCATATTTAATAAACTTTAAAATTCCTACAAAAGTAGCATACTACTCTTATACAACAAATTTGAAGCTTAGTTTAGAAAAATAATTGGTGATCATATTAATTTTAATTAATATAAATGTACTGATTTTATAGGCCAACAACTAAATTAATAAACGATTAAAAGACCAGACAAATCAAACATATCTAAATATATAAATACAATACAAAATACTTGTGTCGTGATGTTTAAATGTCGATCTCTTGTCATGGACCTAAATCCAGGTTTGGTGACAATTCAATACTTGCTTCACAGATTGAATGATGACCAGCTAATCCTCTCTGAAAAGAACGTAATGGGCAATCATTAACTATATAATTCCTAGTTTTAATTTAATGTCGTTTATTAATAAAGCGGCTTTGTGGAATAGACAACAATAAAACAATGTCTGAGCATGACTATTAACTACATTGAGACTGGACATTAAACATGCTTAATGAGCAATATAATTTATATGTATGAATTAATAAGAGCTTTTAAGGGTAATTTATTGCCTTAGATATAATGTATTTATTTTTAATTCTAAAATTTTGCAGAAACAATTAGTTTATGTTTGATATTACAATGTTTAAATACAAGAGTACAAGTACAAGAGTTGATAAACAAAGTATACTGACATGATTTTTAATTGTAAACACACTAACCTAACCTAACCTAACTAAAAACAATGAAAAATTTCATCTATTTAATTAAAGTCATATAATTTCAGTTTCAAATATGATATACATTCTGAACAGGAAATAATAGTTTTCAGTTTCATAAAACTATTTTATTTTAATTCATATATTTAGTCAAGTCATATTGTTATAAAGGATTCGTATCAACGAAAATGTATCACATACATGTCACAGTTTAATTTTGTCGCCCCTAGTACATTTTCATTTTAAAACAATACAATTAATTAAAGAAACTATTGATTAAAAACGTTACATTTGGTTATAAAACTGTTATTATAAAACTCTATATATTTCAATTCACCCGTCCAACATAAATAAGTTAATTTTCAGAAAAACACTATGCCTTAAAATATTATATACTGTAATATAACATCTTATTTTTAAAATACATTTATACTGTGACTCATATACAATAATATTACAAAATATACCTTTCTAATTTAGCCCTTACCTATTTGATGAGTGATATGGAAAACGTAACGAACTTTATTTGCGTTTAGGGAAAAATAAATAATTGATTCTTCAACAAATGTAATTACAGTATATAAGCAGTAGTAACAAAATTTTAAGTTTTCTCCATTTAAATAACTCAAATTCAACCCCTAAGAGTTTTTATTTAATACTTACTTTTTCTTACCAGTAGGAAACTTGGTTATCAGATGCATCGTAAGGAATACTTTTTATAGTCAATTTAGTAACAGTTATGCATGCAAGAATCAATCAGTTCAGAATGCCAAACTAGCATTTCCATGTAGTACGCTCAGTATTAACCCCCCACCTCTCTGGCATTGTGGCTTATGTAAGATTGTAGCTATATTACTACCTACAAGCCCCTTATTAGAGATGAATCTGATCTCATCCACATTACATGAACAGTGAGTTAGTTTTATATAAAAATAAGTATTATATTTTTTAAAAAACACACACACACACTTTTTGTAGCGTTTACAAAACATGATTTGGCCTCATTAAAATATAA
The DNA here is from genome assembly GCA_035578905.1 of Stictocephala bisonia. Classification (NCBI taxonomy): domain Eukaryota; kingdom Metazoa; phylum Arthropoda; class Insecta; order Hemiptera; family Membracidae; genus Stictocephala; species Stictocephala bisonia. The sequence continues at coordinate 206,481 of JAQJVL010001321.1, forward strand.
AGTAGTTATTATAAAACTACTCTAAATAATCTAGATTAGTTTCGTTTTACAGTTACAGAACGTCATTAAAATGTGTCACTATTTGTATAGTTACATAATGTAGAAATCATCAGTAGACAAACAGAAAGAATGTAAGCCAATTTAATTTCATGAGAAATTGTATTTGAATTAATAGTTTCAAACTAAGGTATATGTGTGTTGATGCACAAAAGCAATATAAAATATGCACTTAATTCAAAAACAGAATTTACCCTAATTTTGCCCATAAGAGAATTAGTCCTTTTTTCTGTAGCCAGCTTAAACTTTGTAACCTAAGCTAAAGATAGAAACGGGTGGGTATTTGCCCATCAGATACAGTAAATGTACACTTCATTCTATAATGATTATAGTTATTTTTTTACGATTTTTGGAAATGGATACTCATAGATGATGAAGATTGCGCATAAATATGTGTTCTTACATTTATCATAAAACAGTATTTAATTAGGATTTACTGTTTAAACATTTATCAATGTCATGGCTTACCCATTCCCTTAAAAAATAAAAACAATATTACAAGGGGGCTAAGCCAAGATTATTTTACGCCTCAGTTCTTTCCACTAAATGAAAATGTATTATGTATAAGCCAGCCTGGGTTTGTTGGCTTTCTTTTTGGCATTAGAAACTTGAAATCATAAGATTTAACAAATATATAGAACATACAAAACAGTTTTTTATTATATTTTTGGGGAATATAAATTCTTAAATACGATTAGAAAGTAACTAATGTATTTCTTGTAAATTTAAATTAGTGAGTAAAGTTTAACATTGTTACCTCAGACAAGCAACATTTTATATTATCTCATCTTCTTCGAGCTTACTTACGTAATACATTTCATTTTCAAGAAAACTATAATAAAATTATCAATTCCTAATTTTAGGGTAAAGTAACATTTATAAAATATTCGATGCTCATGAAATTTAACGTAAACACTTACTGACGTATGATTAGAAGGTTCAGCCCCGTGGTTCAGATAGAGTGTGAACAGCCTGAGTCAGACGAAGCTCGTTGTTGTGGTACGAAATAAATTCAGATCTACTCCAAAGGAATTCAAAGCCGTTTTCCACTTTTATTGTTACTGATATATTGTGGAATGTCTTTTGTTTTCCTATTTCATATACTTTAGGCAAATTTTTTCATGAATTTTACTATTATAAAATATGTACGATTATTATTATTATTGAACGTATTTTATAAAGCATTATTTTTCAGCCATGTATAACACAAACCTTGTTTCGACATTTTAATTCATTTGCATTTCAATTCGTCTTTTCTTTCACCATTATATTTTGAGTATAGTGCCAAAAACACTTAAGATGTTATATACAGTTAATTGTACGAACACAAATGATAAAATAAAATTAATTGTAACAGTTTAAACGGATTAAATTTTTTTGCTATATGAAACTTAAACAGCCATGAAATAAAAAGAATAGCTATTGATTTACAAATAGAATATTCCAAATTCTACTTGGAGAGAGTTAAACAGCTGATCAGATTGAATTCAAATCTATAATATTACTTATAACGAATCTATGGTGCTCCACCATACTATGTATGGGTTCTATCAAAGTAAAACAATAATCATGCGTAAAGCTTGCTTATATTATGTAATTATAAACATTTTACATTTTAATTACGTAGTTCCATCACTTAAATCATTTTTTTATAACATTTAATCTTTAATTTTTTATTGAAACTATCGTTAAAAATATTGTTAACTTTTCATAACACTATTTTGGTGTTTAGTGTAAATAAAAGAGATATTAGCTATTTAAATTAACTTTATTTACCACATAGAGATTGTTAATTTATTTTCGTATTTAAAACACAAAATGTTAAGTAGTTTATTATATAAATATCAACTTGCTTGATGTTTACAATTGTTTTAAAAACTATATCTCATTTTTAAGCCTATTGTTGAGAGAGTGAGAGAGGGGGGGGGAGTATTTAGAAGTTATTTGGTGAGAGAAGATAGAGTTATAATGTCAGTAGTTATTGGTGTTGACATTGACACGTAAGTTGGCGTGAGACATGACACTTTAGTTAGCACTTTAGTAAAACAACTACAACTAGCACTAACATTGTGTTGTGGTATTTAGAAGTTATTTGGTGAGAGAAGATAGAGTTATAATGTCAGTAGTTATGGGTGTTGACATAGACACGCAAGTTAGCGTGAGGCATGACACCTTATTTAGTACTTTAGTAAAATAACTACAGCTAGCACTAACATTGTGTTATGGTATTTAGAAGTTATCTGGGGAGAGAAGATAGAGTTATAATGTCAGTAGTTATGGGTGTTGACATAGACACGTAAGTTGGCGTGAGACATGACACCATAGTTAGTACTTTATTAAAACAACTACAACTAGCACTAACATTGTGTTATGGTATTGAACAATCCTAATGACTTTAAATTGTTTTATGTATATGCTGTGTATCCAATGACTCATACATTTATTTACAAATAGTATTATTCACAACGTTTTATTCAGTAAATTATTTTTAAGTGTGCAGTGTATTAATTTAGATATTTTGCTTTCCAATTAATGTAATTGATATTTTGTTAAGCAATTATGCTGTGTGGTAACTGATAAATTTAAGAGATTTTCATTATTTGTATTAATAACAACAACGGTTTAAATTTTAAGTAACTGTTTAGCACTTTTTTATACTTTTAGTCAAAAATAATTTAATATAAAGTAAAATATCACACTATGGCAAATTAATTACTTTTTCCAAGGACCAAAATACTCCATAGTTAAAAGGTATGGTACATACTCTAAATTAATTTCATTAAATATATAAAATTACTGAAACAATATTCAAATAAGCCAGTATTCAAATTAATACACGTAAACGCTGATTAATACATTTCATGTTCAATAGTAACAAAGACATACCTTTGAAAAATTCTGTTTAAAAAATAAGAACGTTAACTACAAATTATTTTAACAGCATAGTTGTCGAAAAATGATAATTAATTATCTATAAAATTTATTAATAAATATTACGTATTAGTAAAATCAAAGATAAATATAATAAAGTACCCTTTTATTAATTTTTATAAAAATATATGACTAGTTTCGGCTCTTAGGCCATCTTCAGATAGTCATATATTTTGATATATATAGTCATATATATATATTGACTATCTGAAGATGGCCTAAGAGCCGAAACTAGTCATATATTTTTATAAAAAATTAATAAAAGGGTACTTTATTATATTTATCTTTTATTTTATTAAAATAGTAGCCCTAATGTGAACTAATTTATACATATAAATTACGTATTAGATTGTTCGATGGCGATATTTTTTGACTTTAAATGTACGAGATAACATATAATAAATTGGTAACAATATCTTATGATATCAATTGACAGATTCAAAGCAATAATATTAGAAATACTGTTTTATAATATAATACACGTTTTCAACTTTTAAATATTATACTTAAATTACGCTAAAAATACTGAGACTAAACTTTTTAAACTCATATAGTGTATTTAATATTACACTATACAATTTAAGGCATACTTAAATCTTTTCGACTCCTAGAAATAATAATAAACTTAATAATAATAAACTTTATTTATTCCTCAAAAATATATAAAAACATTTTACATAAATTATAAAGGAATTACTAGCCACTGTTTCCAGTAATCGTGGCTAGCTCAACTTAAACATTCTAGTTAACATCATAATCAGAATGTTAAATGCTTAAATCAAATTTTTTTCAAAATATGTTTAACATAAAAAAAATCACCTTCCAAAATAAATAATGCACTATTGACCAGAAAAAAGAGAAGATAGTGTATGTTAAAAATGTAAACTGTCAGAAAATTTTATCAGTTTCCAGAAAAAATGCTATATACTTTTCAATTGAAGGTCATGTGTAATTTATTTACTTTCTAAACATTGGTAACTATGTATTATTAGCATGCATATATCGTATCTATCACGGCATTGTTATATGCATTGTAATCAACTTTACAATATCACATATATATGTTATAAAAAAACAAAAATATAAGTCCTACTATTATATATCAAATGAAAATATTCAAAAAAGTAAAAGCCATATAAAATATGTTTAGGGTATATTTGAATACTAGCCTAGTCTGTATGGAAGTGTCACTGATTATGCTTTTACTTTATTATTATTATTACTATTATTTTTTACAATAGCTTTTAGGTAGAATAATAAATTGGCTACTAACAATAATAATAATAATTGAAATTACACCACATTCATTCATTTAAACTAAGACCTCATGTTTTCAACATATTATTTTCCCCTGCGCAATTAAACTAAAAACATTCGTTAAGAAACATGAGCATTCAATGTGTTAGTTTACATTAAAGAAATACATGAACCACTAAGAATATAAATTACTGTATTAAACCTGAGCATTCCTTTTATCAAATAATGAAATCTTCATATATTTGTATAAAAGAACGGAACAAAAATATAACAATAAAACATAATTTGTTAATAACTCAGTGCCAGCGTTTTAAAAACAATTTGTAAACACCCAGTTTAGTCTGAACTTAAAGTATTCTTAAAAAATATAAACTAATCCAATAAACTAACCCTTTACATAAATCAATAATTTTAATTTCAAATAATAATGTTCTCCTATTTTTGTTGTTGGAATTCAATTAAATATTACAAAATTCACTGTTTTGAAATTGTATAATACAATATTCATACATAACTGTGTTTCTAGAAGATAATTATATGCAGCACAAACACTGATAAGAGCAATTCATCATATCCTGTTTTAGCACTGTGATAACGCTAGTTATGTTTCAATGAGAAACCATGTGATGATATAGGATTATTTAACAAAGTGAAGGTTTTATTAAGGAAATTTTTCAGTAAAAATACATTTATGTAATTAATTTTAATAATACCAATAGTATTATAGCATTTCCATAAATTTACTTAATAAATCATATAATAATATGGAATAACGTATTATTTCTAATTATTAAGTATATACTTTAAGAAATATGAAAACCAACATGAAAATTCTAAAATTCGGTTCAAAAAGCAAAAAACTAGATTCTCAAGAAGAACTTGAAATTTAAAAACACAACCAAGAAAATCCCAATAATTTAATTTAATCATCACCATGTTAACACAAAAAAGAAATCCAATATTCGA